>JAQQSZ010003522.1:0-14419 GCA_028646595.1 Phalanger gymnotis
AGAGAGAGAGAGAGAGAGAGAGAGAGAGAGAGAGAGAGAGAGAGAGAGAGAGAAAGATGAAAATTTTCATTTATTCTCCCATTCCCTAGTAATCAAAAACCAGAGGATGTCAGTGGACAGGAAGGTGAGGAGAATATAAGACTTGCACACTACTTCTAGTCTGGTCAAGTTACAAGTAATTGTCTTCTCTGTGGCTTTAGTGCATGACTTTTCTTCAGCACAGCCTAGGATCAGAGGCAACATTGTATCTTTCTCTGCGGAACTTCCCTTTCTTTGTCTTTATTGTACATAGTTCTTTGTATTATCTTACCTATTATAATGTGAAGACCTTAAGAATGATTTTTTTTTGCCTTATTTTTTGTATTTTTTGGTGCAACACCTGAGCTTAACATAGTGACTGCACTCAGTAAGTACTTCATAAATGTTTGTTTACTTTGACTAGCACCCCAGGTTCCATTTCAAATCTGAGAGTCTTTGGAGATTTAATCTCTCTTCAAGGAACAAAGCAAATTTTTAGTTACAAAAGGTCCTGTCTTGTTAACAACAGAAAGCTACTGCCACTGTCTAGTCATATGATTTATTGGGACAAAGTTGCCTGTGACCTTTTTTTTCTGGCCCTAAGCAAGTCCTGGAGGGCTTCCCCCATTCCAAGTAGCTAGAAAGTACCACGCTGTCACTTTGTAATTTTCAGGGCTGAACAAATTGAAGGCTAAAATCATCATCAGTATTTACAACATACCAGTGGATGTACAGATCTTTCACAACATCAAAACATAATATTAATGACTAGAATTTTTTTCGGAAGGACCTAAAATGCTAATATTTATTTCACTCACCTCTTTGCACAACAGCAGCTATGAAGATCATAGAAATGTACAATTTTCATCCTATTTATGATATTTCAAAGAGGGCCAAATAAGAACTCTCGTCCCAAGCTTCCTTTCAGTTTGTCTGGCTACTAAAAGAGCTCTTGGAATAAGCTGGGAAGGCTTCTGGAAACTAACAATCCTTTGAGTGCCAGGTTAACTACTTGTGTTATTTGGAGATGAATAAGGACATGTAGTCACTTCTTTATATTCTTTGCTTTTATGTTTTTCCCTCTCTTCCTGCACCTGAACTTCTGTTGCTTTTTTATTTAAAGAAATTCTTCCTGAAGGATGAAATGAGGTCCTTTGCAAATGTGTGAAAAATATTCACCATCAACTAGAACACATTGCTACTAAAGGTAAGAAAGTAAATAATGTCTTTGGAACAAGGTGAGAAATGAAACAAGTCAGGGAAAATGTCAGTATTAAACCCATGATGAATGGTCCATCTATTCTTCCAATCCAGGGATTCCTTGTTTGCTCACCCCCACCACTAGACTCCAACTTGGAAAGGAAACAGAAAACCAGAGTTTCAAGATATAGGGGAAAAAATTATACAGAGATCTGAAGAGTTTCCATCCACTGGGATGAAGTCCTTGTTGACAAATCAATGGATACCTGGAGTCAGGGAGTAGAAGATGCTTCTCCACCAGGGTACAAAGCTCTCAGAAGCTTTCTCAATCTTCTCCCATAAAAATATGAGATCTTTTGAGGGACTTTGTTTCTGCAATTCTTTGTATCCCTAACACTTAGCATAATGCCTCACATATAGTAACTGTTTAATAAATGCTTCTTAATTGACCAGAAAGTGAGGTTCTTTTTAAGAATGGTGCCAATTACATAGAAGGTCATGGATGATGTGCTTAGACTTATTGTTTCAACAAATATTTTCATTTTCTAAAGAGTCATGATCTGATCAGTATGACTCCCAAATCCTGCTGAACTCGGTTGTTTCCTCAGTCTAGTGTGGTGTTGTCTTAGCATTTTCAAAGTCTATATAATTCTGATTTGATGTTAAAAGCAGTGGAGGAAGCAGCACAGCTGACCCTGCAGGGGCTAGGAGGAAGGTGGTACAGCCTAGATTCCAAGATATGCACCTGTGCTTCCTATGTGGCTGTAATTAGCCAGAGAATTTAAGAGGAGGAAAAATTATGCCATTTCTAAACGAGTGTTGAAATTTAAGAAGTCAGAAAAGGCAAATAACTGTACACAGAAGAGGGGAAAAGATCTTATAGCTTTCTTTTTCTCTTAGATGACCCTGGGACTGTTTAGGAAAAATCTAGTTACATCCTTGACATTGGTGTTTGAGAGAAGGCAGCAGTGGCCATGACTCTTCTGCATGTGAGTCACTGCGTGGAGCAGTTCGTGAGCCTTGAGTGAGTCAGAAAGAGAAAGCCTGCTTGTGGGAGAGAGGTGTGGAATGACTGAGTACTAGGGCTATGTGGAGGTTGGTGTGCTCGTCTGCTGCTGCACAGAGCCATGAAGTGAGAGAGAGAGTGCGTGGGAGTCTTATATCTTCTCTGGGCAGAGGAACAGGATCAGAAAGTGATGATGAATGGAATCATGACTGAAATTGGAATGGGCAATTTCTAAGCTCCCAGGAGGCTTTATATGATAAAGAGGATTATAACTACTAGTTCCAGAATGGAAGATTCTGTGGAAGCAATATAAGAAAGGATAGGACCATTGGGCAGCTAGACAGTATAGTGGGTAGGGTGGTAGATAGGAAGCCAAGAAGACCTATGTTCAAATCCTGTCTTAGACAATACTGACTTTGTGACCTTGGGTAAATTACTTCACCTTTTTCAGCCTCAGTTTCCTTATCCATAACTTGTGAGTAAGAATAGCATTTAATTCACAAAATTTTTGTGAGGGTAAAAAAAGATAATATGTATAAAGTGTTTTGAAAACCTTAAATTGTGATACAGATTATTATTAAAATTTATTATTATTATCTTTATCACTTTTTTCAGTTGAGGATTCTTTTTCCTTCTGTGTCCACATTGGAGCCTTACTATGATTCATGATGGGCATTGTGCAGATATATCTGTCATCCAGGAAAGACTGTTTTTTGTTAGGTCCCCACAAGCTGAAAACTGCAGGCACAGGTGTGGCCATCTGCCTCATATATCCTAGAGGTTAATTTATTTTCTTTTGAGTTTTCCCCTAACAGAGGGTGAACATTTCTGTCCCCCGGTATGTGGACCCTGGCCTTATTTAAAGCCTATTTATCTCTTCTGTTTGTCTGACATCACTCAAACTTATTGTTTATAACTATTTGCTTCGTGTTTCCCATTAACTAAACCAATCCTGGATTACTGATTACAGATTTCATCTGCAACTTGTGGACTACCAGGCCTACAATCTATTGCCTCTAGCTTACCTAAGTCTTGACACCAATTAGTACCTCCTATAGACCTGCCTTCAGCTACCGTGCTTCAGGATCAGCCTGGGCCATCACACCATTATGGTTATTATGAAATTCTAGGTACTTGGAATGGGGGAAGGAGGGCTCAGAATAAGCTTCCCTTCATACCCTATCCCAATTACATCCAAAAAATAAGGGGAAGGTTGGTTCAAGATTGATGGGAGGTACTCAAGAACCAGATTTTAAAGACCCAAATACCGCATTGTCCATTATGAGTCTTTTGGAACTGTCTTAGAGCATTGCATTTCTGAGAAGAGCTAAGACTATTGCATAGTGCTGTTGTTACTGTATACACTGTTTTCCTGGTTCTGCTCACTTCACTCAGCATCAGTTTATATGTCTTTCCAGGTTTTTATGAAATCCACCTGCTCATCGTTTCTTATAGCACAATAGTATTCCATTACATTCATATGCCTCAATTTGTTCACCCATTCCTCAATTTATAGGCATCCCCTCAATTTCCAATTCTTTGCCACCACAAAAAGAGCTGCTATAAATATTTTTGTACATGTGGGTCCTTTTCTCTTTTTTATGATCTCTTTGAGGTTCAGACCTAGTGGTGGCATTTCTGAATCAAAGGATATATACAGTTTTATAGCCCTTTGGGCACAATTCCAAATTGTTCTCCAGAATGGTTAGATCAGTTCACAACTCCACCAGTACTGCTTTTGTGTTCCAATTTTCCCACATTTTCTCCAATATTTATCATTTTTATTTTCTGTAATATTAGCCAATCTGATAGGAGTGAAATGGCACTTCAGAATTATTTTAATTTGCCTTTCTCTAGACAAAAGTAATTTAGAACATTTTTATATGACTAGAGATAGCTTTAATTTCTTCATCTGAGAAATACCTGTTGATATCCTTTGACTATTTATCAATTGGAGAATGAATTATGTTCTTCTAAATTTGATTCTGTTTTCCATATATTTTAGAAATGAGGCCTTGATCAGAAAAACTGGCTGTAAAAATTGTTTCCCAGCAGAATGTATGTGTCTGTGTGTATTATACACACACACACACACACATATGTGTGTGTATATATATATATATATATAATGCCAAAAAGAGCTTGCAAATATACAATACTTTAAGGTTTGCAAAGTGCTTTATCCTTTTTTTTCCTTCTTCAATCCTCCCAACACAACTGTCTGAAATAAGTGCTACTATTATACCATTTTACAGATGAGGAACCTGGCATTCCAAGAGGTTAAAATTTGCTAATAATCACATAGTTAGGAAGTATATGAAGTAGGATTAAAATCTAGGTTTTCCTAACACTAAGTCTAGCTCATTATCTGCTACCCTATGTCTCCTCCCAAAATGGAAGCAAGAACAAATAATTAAGGAGATATGTGAAAGAGTGGCATAGCCCTTTTAGAATAGGTACTAAGAAATAGAAAGGTACATCACAGCAGACATACAATTTACAGCAGCAAATAAATATAATGATCTTACATTTGACAAGTATAAACACTTATGATTTTGGGGATAACAATTCATTATGTGGTAAACATTGGGAAAACTAGAAACTAATATGGCAGAAATTGGGTACAGACCAATATCTTTCACCATTTATTAAGATAAGTTCAAAATGGATACATGACCTAGATATAAAGAGAGATATTACAAGAAAATTTGAAGAACATGGAACAGATTACTTATCAGAAATGAATAGGCAAACAATTTATGAATAAATATGAAATAGAGAGCAGAGTGAGGTGCAAAATGGATATTTTTGATTACCATCCCAATCAAATACCTTCCACATGGCTAAATGCCTATACCTACTCAATCCAAACTATTCTCAAGGACTCTTTTGGCATACTCTGAACCATGGAATTTTAGTCAAAACAGTCCAATGTTTCCATGACCAATCCTTCCACAAACTGATAGACAAGAGGATAACGAATATGGCTACTGAGTACTGTTCAACTCGGCCTCCCTACAGTCCAATGTAAGGAGGAAGGGATGGGAAGTTTAGGATCCATGGCCAACTAATAATGCTTCCTTATTTATGTTCACAGTTTTGTCACAGATAGTAACATCTAGTTATTTCTTTAATAGTTTAGTGATGCCATTCTGTACATTCAGCTGGGCTTTGTAGGACTCCAAGCTTTCTTCACAGTGTGTCCCCTTCTACTGAAGAAATGGGATATAAGTAAGAGCAAGACTGCTGGGGAAAAAATCCTTTCCTTCTCAATCTCCATCTTGTCTTGTCTGTTCCCACAGCTGACTGAATTTCTCTCTCTTTTCTTATATCTGGACATGAAGCATATGACTTCCTTCTGGGTCTTAGATTTTAAGGTCTTTGAGGTTAGGGATTATCTTTACCTCCCTTTGTATCCTCAGCAATTAGCACAGTGCCTGGCCCATAGCAGGTGCTTAATATATGCTTGTTGACTTCATTTGACCTGAGCTTGAACAATTTCTACCAAGGTAGAAGGGGAAAAAAAAGAGGGGACACAGGAAATATTCTTCAAGTAGTTTGAAAATCTCAACTGCGTAAGTTCATGGTGAGAGAGAAGAGATTGTAAAATAATATTTTATGTTAAAAAGTACTGGGGGAGGGGGCTTTAGTGAGTCAAGCTCAGTATGAGTCATCAGCATACAAAATGCATAGAATTCTGACCTGGAAAGGACCTTAGGAACAAGTTTGTCCAGTTTATTTTATAGATGATAAAAATGAGACCTAGAGATTTAAGTGATTTTCTCAATATCAAACAAATAGTAGGAAGAAGAACCAACCTTTGGATAAGGGAAATACGGTGCTATATCTAGTAGTCTTTGCTTTATGTAACACTGCCTTAGCCAAATGAAGCAAAACTGAATTGAATCTTTAGCCAAATTTTCTTAAGAGCATTGGCAAATTGAAGTGATATAGTGCAGTAATAGGCCTGGAAAATTTACCACACCAAATTGGCTGAAGACATTGGGAATATTTGGCTTAGAAAATGCTTAGGGAGTACAAAATTGCTTTTTAAAAATGTGTTTGGAGGGCTGTCATGTGAAAGACAGATTAGATTTATTCTGCTTGGCCCTAGAAGGCAGAATGCGGAGAAATGGTTAGAAGTTGTAGAGAAGAAGATTGAATATGTGGAACATCAGTACAAAAGTGGATCTAAGATTGGAAAAACCATCTTTTGGAAAAAGGGCCTAACTATGGTAAGCCAAAGTCAAAGTGGAGTCTTAACATTCAGACCACAAACCACAGGAAAGAGAAGGAAAGTGATTTACATAAATAGTGAGAACATAGAGAATTTATATCAAAGATAGAAATACCTAGTGGCAGATATCAATGAATCAGTAAATGAGAGACAGAGGAGATGAAGGACAGAAATAGTCAATTGGGGAGGGGGTCAATGATTAGAGCAATACTGACTTAACCTTAGGTCAAAATGACATAAAAGTTGGGCTTCTGAGATTGAGGCCAGAGTATGGAAGAAGACTGAGCCTATAACTATGCAAGACAGAATTTAACAATAGAATGGAAGCTTCTTGAAGGCAAGCACTTTTCCATTTTCACCTTTTTATCCTCAGTGCCTAGTATTGTGCCTGGGGCATAGAAAGCATTAAATGGATTCTTGATTAATTGAACCTGATGAGGCAAAAATGTAAATAACATGTTAGGAAAAAATGGCAAGCTACAATGGACTAAATTTGTTTCATCTTATTTTTGTTCTAATTTTAATTTATGATCAAAGTATACTTGTGAAAGCAAATGATATTCTATAATCCTTATTTTTGAGGTGAAAAAATATATATACAAGAGAGGTTAATTAACTCACCTAAGGCACCATTCAAATACTATTTGGCCCTGTCTTCCTCAACTACTACATGGACCTCTTCATGTCTGCATGTGTAATCTGTCAGGATATCAATGCTAGGGCCTATTCCTGATCTCCTGCCCCTCTTCTTACCTCTGCTAAGTGCTGACAACTGACTTCTCCCTCATTCCTGCCCCTTCCCCTATATATAATAGACTATCTCTGTATGATTTGTTCCTTCTCCATAGGAACCATAAAATATCCCAGAAATGGAAAAAAAGAAACCTGTTTCAGTGATCAAGAGGCAGCTTGGTGAAGAGGCATCTTCTCTACCATTAGCTGTGTGACTTAGAGCAAATGTGTTTAATCTTTGTAAGTATCAGTTTCTTCATTTGTAAAAGAAGGTTAATACTCACAGCACCAGCTCACAGGACTTTTATCAGGATCAAATGAGATAATGAACAGTAGGCAAAGTGCTTTGAAAGCCTTAAGGTATTTATTTACATCAGCTATTTAATAAGGTTGGTTGAAACTAAACAATATATCCTTTCTACTGGCCATTGTCCTAGCCTTTCAACTCCTATAAAGATCTTAGCAATTAACTGTGCACCTGGAATTGCCTTTGTGCCTTTCTTAACTTTTTGTTTCACTTTAGCATATATCAACAGATGGAAAGGAATATGGAACTGCCTTTCACTTCTTTGTGGAACGAAGAACTAGGAGTCAGGAGAGTGAGGTTCAGATCTGACTCAATAATTTCTTGATCTCTAGGTGGCAGAGCATCATTATGGATGGTTTATAGGATATAATTTCCTTGACATAGGGAATTCTCTGGTGAGAAAATGCTTTCTACCAATGGGGGGGGAGGGGGCAAAATCTTCTTTGCTACTGACAGCCTTAGAGAGGCAACTGGGTGGCACAATGGTTGGAGCTCTGAGCCTGATGTCAAGAACTGACTAGAAATCCAGCCCCAGAAACTTCTTACCTATGTGACCCTGGGCAACTCACTTAACTTCTGACTGCCTCAATTTCCTTAACTATAATATTGGGGATAATAATTACCCTTAGCTCTCAGGGTTGTGGTAAAGATAAATGAGATATTCGTAAAGTACTTTAGCACAGTGACTGGCACATAGTAGGTGATAAATAACTACTTGTTCTCTTCCCAAGGGAACTGAGATGAAATGACTTGCCCAGGACTCTATAGCCAGTATATGTCAGAGGCAGGATTTGAACATAGGTCTTCCTGGTTCTGAGGCAGTCCTCTATATGCTACAAAAGGATATAATACAGATTTTATTTTAAGGATGTCTATACTCTATCTCCACCCTATTTTTCTAGTGACATTTCATCCTATTTGTCTTCATGCACTCTTTAATTCAGTCAGACTGATTTGTCCTAAATGTTCCTTGCCCTCATCCTACCTGTTTTATTCTATTACCTGTAGCAACAATCTTGCTGGTAGCTACTGTGGCTGTGTAAAACCAACAATAGTCAGCACACAGAGGGGTGCTAACATAGGTTCTTTTGATCTGATTTACTAAGGAAAGGAATGTTAAGGGGTTAACAATTTTACTTTAATCCAACATACAAACTTCATTCACTTAGTTCAGGAGGCAAAGCCAGCAACCTGAACTTCAGAGCAAGTACAAACAAATTGCAAACATCCACAATGTGAACAGACCAAATCACAATTCATAGTTACCAGGAAAGGATCAACATCTGGCTTGACAAGCCAGGGAGCTCTTAACAATGGCTGGCCCGGAGTCACACACCACTCTTCCAGTGGCTGAGAACTCCAAGGGAGGACACCAGCCTCTGGGTTTATATATCTTGTTCAGGGTCAAAGGTGAGTCACCCATGCGACTCACCCACGTGACCAAAAACATCACAAACCTGAGAATCCAACCCATGCATACCAGCCTTTCCCTTGAGGCAAGGAGGTCATCAAAAAATCCTAACTTAATCAAAGAAATAAAGGCCAAACTCTTTAAAGGCACTTGATTAAATAAGTGCTAAAAACCCATCTTAATTACTGATACACCACTCCATGTATTTGAACTGGGAATCCTATATGCTGGGAATGTATTTCTTTCATATTTTTATCTACAGAATTTCTTTTTTTTCCATGCCCATCCCAGTTAGTACCTCTTCCATGGAGCTTTCCCTGATACTCACTACTCTCCAGCTGAAATACAATAGGTCCTCATTCCTCAAACATTCTTCTAGCATTGTATATTGAAAAGAACACTGGCCTTGGAGTCAGAGAACCTGGGTTTGAATCTTTCCCCTGATACTTGTTGCTTTTTTGACCTTGAGAAAGTGTAATGTTAAGCAGGGTGGGACTTTTTTTTTTATTGTTTTCTCTTTTGGAATGCTAAGGTAATCAAATGCCTTTAATGAGTCTTGCCTTTGTTTGAATCAGGCAGGTAAAGTGGGACCTTTTGAGTTCTTTTGTTTTGGAGTGCTTCTCAGCACTGAGGCGATCAAGTGCCTTTGATTGAGTCCTTCATTTGAATCAAGAGTCTTTGTTTCAATCAAGTCTTTGATGACCTGCTTAAATCACCTATGCCTTAGGTCATATGGGCTTGAGTCCCATGGTTGTGATGCCTTCTGACCCTGAAGAAGTGTATATAAACTCTGAGGTTGGCGTTTTGTTTTGGGGGCATACTCATTGGAAGAGTGGTGGTGGGGAGACTCTGGGAAGCCATCAAAGACCCCCCTCCCATCCCAGGCTTTGAAAAAACCAGATCTTGATGCTTCTCTGTCTGGTAACTGTGCTTATTTATATTGCTATGGTTAGACAAAAGCCTGTCTATTGATCTGTTTATATTTCCTCTGTTTGGAATTTCTGTTTGTATTTGCTTTGAAGTTCAAGGTGCTGACTTTTTCCCTGAACTAAGTGAAGGACATATTGATGCTTAATTAAAGTAAGATTGTCAATTCCTTAAAGTTGCTTTCCTTAGAAAAGCAGATCAAAATACCTGTGCTAGCAGCCCTCCTGTGTGCTCTTGTTGTTGGTCTTTCACCTCCACAGCAGTTGCTAGCAACATTGTTATTACAGAAAGTCACTTGAGAAGTTATTAACCTCTCTGGGACTCAGTTTCCTCATCTCTAGAATGAAGAAGATGTACTAAGAGCAGTAGTGGTTACTATGTTGGGCTTAGAATTAGGAAGAACTGAGCTCTGATCCTTCTTCAGATATTTACTAGCTGTGTGATTATGGGCAATTAAATTACCCTGTTTATGCCTCGGTTTATTTGTCTATAATATAATATAATTTGTCTATAATATAAAGAGATTGATTGGACTCAGTGGCCTTTAAGGTCCATTCTATATCCCATCTATGATTCCATGATGAAATGGTCTCCAGAGTCCCCTCCAGCTCTAGATATATGATACACATTTTTCCTTTCCCCTTCACTGCCTTCCTTGTCTCATATACATATTGTAGCACCTCTAACAGACTGGAAGCTCCTTAAAGGAAAGAACTACTGTTTTTGGTCTTTGTATCCCTAGAGCCTACCATGCTACCTTGCATACAGAAACTTAATACATATCTGAATTCAATATGGCACAACTATATGCTATAGGGTAAAATATGAAACTAAACAGCTCCCATGAGGTTGGAGCCCTATTTAAATTTTGCATCTCAGTGCTCTGTAATTTTTTTTTAATCAGCCCTATGTGAAAGCAGCTCTCTGTCTTGGTGAGGAAATTCTCTATCAGTGCTGACTGGCATTTTATTTACAACTTAAAATCTCAGAGAATTACTTGGGCACTAAGAATTTAGGTGACTTGTACAGAGGAACGCAGCCAGTAGGTGTCCGAGACACAGGCCCAGGTCTTCTTGACTCTGAGGCCAACTTTCTACTATATTACCACCTCCTGTGCATAATAAATGTTTGGAACTAACAGAGCAGAGACTATATTATGTATTCAATAAATAATTGCCAATGGATTGATGATGACTTCTTTAAGGGGTAAATAAAACATTTTATATTTAAGGATAATTCTGAAATCTTTTCCTCTCTCTTATCATCATTTAATATTATATTATTATATATCACATACAATATACATATACATACACATATACACACAAATGAATACATACACATATATTTGTATATGTATACACACACGCGTGCGCGCGCATACACACACACACACACACACACATATATAGTAGTATACGACTTCTCCTTGCCCTCAATTCCCCTAGTTGGGGAGGCTATCAATCCCCACTTTCTGACAAAATTCCATCTCAGATAATTACATGTAGAGTACTAACAAGTATCAAACCTTTATCTGGATTGTTTTCACATTCTTTACCCTCTAAAAAAGCTTTGCATCTTCAGGAAATAAATAGCACAGCTATAACAATAGGCTATATAGCTATTTGGGTGAACTCTATAGGAGAAGAGAAAGTTTGGAGTCATTAAATTGTAATTAAGTGCTGTGCAAAGTTGGGTCGGGGAGAGGAACCTGATTTTTCTTCCTAGCATCAGCTATCAGTAGCAATTGGATTTAAAGTTTAGGCAGCTTGGAGTGAGAAGCTGATGTAAGCAGTTTGTGGGAGCAGAAAAATAGTCTGTTTGCAAATAAAGTAAATGTAATTTGCTGTAAAAGGAGGAAGTGAAAGGAAGTTTCATATGCCCTTCTATCTGTTGGTCTATGTTGAAGGGAAAATAACTCCCAAGCTGTTGTCAGTATTTATTTTTTGCATGTGAAAAGGAGTAGAGGGTGTGGTGTGTTGAAGTTTGTGCTCATTTCTTGATTTAGAGATTATTCATAAGAGTTAGAGAAGCTATGCTGATGTCAAGCAGGGGGTGCAATAGGAAGATATGTTGTGTGTAGCTATGGTAGTGGCCTCCACTGATTGTATGGTGACTACCTGTGTTATCCTTGACTTTCCAGCCTTTGGATTGGGCTGGATTAGTCTTCTATCTTTGAGATTTATTCTCAAATAACTGAACTGGGATTTCAACTGGAAGGGATTTCAAAAGTCATCTAGTCCAACTCCCTTATTTTACAAATTAAGAAATTGAAGAGGAAGATTGAGTTATTTGCCCATAATCGCATAAGCAGTAAGTATCAGAGGCAGGATTTGAAACCAGGTCCTTTGACTCCAGAAGCAATGATCTCTCCACTGTATTGGGCTGCCTCTGATCATTCCAATACAATGGGATGATCACTGCTTCTGATCAAATCATTTTTTTTTATCAATGAATTACTATAGAAAATTATTGAAGCACTGCCCCAAAGGCCTAAAGGCCATCTGTGCTCCGTCTTTTGTAGATAACATGAGCATTCTACTTATATAAATTGTCATCTAATTGGACCAAAGAATCTGTTCTCTCCTTAGGGTTTAGCAATCAAACACAAACAAAAAAGTTATGTTGTTCTTGCCCTTCTTCTTACTTAGTAGGATTATTTGATATTCCAAATATGCACAACGTGGCCTCGGAACTAGAACTTTGACTAAGAAGTTAGGATTCTATTTGTTATGTATGTAGGAATAAGGAAGGGCTTGCTATTCCAGTCTAGGAGGATGAAGCCTGAATGGCCTCAAAGAACATTGAAGCAATAGTTGAAGACGATAAAGGAAACTTACTGTACTATTTGAGTGGGCACTCTTATTAGAGCTGACCATATGAATGGAACAATTTGATCACCAAACATTTCCACCCACTGTGTGCCAGGCACTGTGCTAGACGCTGCATAGAAAAAAACAAAATTGATGCTATCCTATCCTTCTTGAAGTAGAAATATAAGATATTTATAGATCAGCAAGTATGGGATCTATAAAAATCAATATTAAGTCATTTTAGAGTAGGTGAGCACTAACAAACAGGGAAATAAGGAATGTCTTTTTGGAGAGGGCCAGGAGTTCCAAGTTCAGGTGAAGTTGGTATTATAGGCATGGGACATAGATAGCCTGTGCAAAGCTGTGGAGGCAGGAAGCTATACATTATGGATGAGGAGCAGCCCATATGCCAATTTGGCTAGACCATAGAGTGTGTGAGAAAGAGTAATATCAAAATAGTTTGGAAAGATAGGTTGGAGCCAGATTGTTAAGAGTCTTAAATTCCAAGAAGAAAACTTATTACTTTATCCTAGAGGCCCTCTGGAGCCACTACGGATTCTTGGGCAGAACCTGTGCTTTAGAATATCTCTTTGGCACCTTTGTGGAAAATGAATTGGAGAGAGGAAGAGATTGGATGGAGCAAGACCAAGTAGGAGACTATTGCAATCATGTAGTCAAGAGTTGATGACAACCTGCACTTGGATGGTGGTTCTGGGGATATAGAGAAGGGAAAAGATGTGAGAAATGTGGCAGAGGAAAAAATGACAAAACTTGACAACTGATTAGCAAAGGCAGGATAAGGAGAGTGTAGACATATGGAAAATGTTTCACAAACCTTAAAGCACTCTACAAATGATAGCTACCATGATAATTTATTATATGGATGCTAGTTGCCAGTTTCAGTGACCAGAACAACGGTGGTCTTCTTGACATACATAAAAAGATATGTTAGGAGAAAGGATGGGTGATTTTAGAGGAAATGATAACTTTATTTTGGACATGTTTAGTTTGGGATGGCTATAGACATTTCCATTGGAGATGTCTAGCAGACAGAGACTCAAGAGTAGAGGTTAAGAGATTAAGGCTGGATAGATAGAGTTGGCAGATGTTTGTACAGGAATGATAGTTGAAACCAAGGAAAGTGATGAGATTAGCAAGAAAACATAAAGCAAAAAAAAAAAAACTGCAATTTAGGACAAAGCTGTGGGTACAAATATTGATTCTGAAATTCCTTCGAGAAACATTTATTAAGTGATTACTATGTACAAAGTACTATATTAGGCACTGAGGGAGATGCAGAGACACAATCACTTCCCTTGTGAAACTTGAATGGCTTGCCTCAGGATAGTTGAATCTGCCCCATTTTCCCCTTTATCGAAACCTTTATTTCTTCACCCTATTTTTTTTAAAGAAGGAATATCCTTGGTCATTAAAGTCAATTCCTTCCTCTCCCCTACATCAGGTTTGTGGAACTACAAAATGAATTAATTTAAATTAGTTCAAGAGAAAGTGATTATTTTAATTATTACGTCATGTCAAATTGTTAGAAAATCCTTTTTGTGGCATGATCCTCAAGCAATGGACAATTGTGTCTTTCTATGCATTCTCTCTGGTTTTCCTTCCCTGCCCTTCTCTTTTTGGTGCAATCAAAAGGAGCTAACGCCTCTAAAAAGTGTGATGCTTTCCTTTGAATGAATTTAATTGCCTTTGAATGGATGGTGTGGCTATAATCTACACCAATGGACTGTGAATTTGACAAGGGGCTATC
>JAQQSZ010003523.1:0-14419 GCA_028646595.1 Phalanger gymnotis
CAAAATATAGTTAGTCTTTCACAACATGAGTAATGTGGAAGGGTTATACATAATGATACACATGTGGCCCATGTTGAATTGTTTGCCTTCTTAGGGAGGGTGGGTGGGAAGGGAAGAGGCGAGAGAATTTGGCACTCAAAGTTTTAAAAACAGATATTTAAAAACAAAAAAAAAGGTTTTGAATGCAACTAGAAAATAAGATACATAGGCAATGGGGCATAGAAATTTATCTTGCCCTACAAGAAAGGAAGGGAAAAGGGGATGGGAGGGGAGTGAGGTGACAGAAGGGAGGGCTGACTGGGGAACAGGGCAGCCAGAATATATGCCATCTTGGAGTGGGGTGGGGGAGGGTAGAAATGGGGAGAGAAGTTGTAATTCAAACTCTTGTGAAAATCAATGCTGAAAATTAATATATTAAATAAAATTAAAAAAATAAGAGTGGCAGAGGAGTAGAGAGTAAACAGAGGGAAATAGAAGAGACTGGAAAGAGAGTTACATCAATCCTTTTTTAAGAATATGGGGAATCACTAATGAATTTAGAATGAAATGAGCATATAAAGAAAATAAATGTGATTTTGGTGTTAAAGGGCTAAATAAAAAAGGATAAGTGGAAGTAAAAACAAAATAAATTTAGGTAGTTATCATAATAGTCCAGGTTAGGCCTTAACAATTATGTTGCAGTAGGGATAAAGAAGGGTTATAGGTATAAGAGATTTGAAAGAAAGAATTCTCAGAATTTGGCAATTGATTATACAGGGCATCTCAAAAATCTGAGAAAAGCTTTAGGCAACTACTCTAAGACTTTCAAGATGTCTTGTACATAAGACAACATGTAAGGGAAAATCGTAATTATACCTAGCATACTAATCAGCTTAGAGGATTCAAGCAACCTAAGGAAATCCTTCACATTGAGTTGCTCTAACAGTATTTACCTCATTATACATACCGGATTACAAATTCATTTCTTTTTTTTGGAGGGGGGAACACAGGGCAGTTGGGGTTAAGCAACTTGCCCAAGGTCACACAGCTAGTAAGTGTGTCAAATGTCTGAGGCTGGATTTGAACTCAGGTCCTCCCGACTCCACGGCCAGTTTACTATTCACTGTGCCATGTAGCTGCCCCACAAATTCATTTCTTAAGAAGGAAAGAAGATATGTGAAGAGCTGCTTGTCTGCCAACTCTATATGTGTCTGCCCCGGGGAACTATAAGTAGATATATGACTGTTGCAAAAAAGGCAAACTATCCAGATATATAAGGACCATGTGAGGCCTCATAGATATTAGGACCTATGCACTTCATGGTAATTGGACAAAAGGAACTCCAGACTCTTATAAATGCACTATTCTTGAGCAGATCAGAAAAAGCTCAGCAAAGGGTATGGCAGAATTCTTGGATATCCTTCAACCATTTGGGCTTAGTGTCTGAACGTCCATACTTCCTCCCCTGATGGAAATAGGTCTTATTTATAGTAATTAATTAGCTTTTATCACTTCTCTAACTTTATCTCCAAATAATGCCTTCATTGTGGCCATTATAGTGTATTTTACTGTCCTCTGGACAAACTCTGCTCAGTCCAACCACAAGAACCTTTGTTTCTCTCCTGTAAGCCTAAATTCAGTTATTATGTGAAAACTTTCCCTGGCATCCACAGCACATGGTTAGAGCTTTCTCTAAACCACTGTTCTACTTGCCATATGATATCTCTCTTAACACTGAAGCATGCTATTTTATATCATGCTTTATTTTATATATGTGTATATAATATTGACAAAGAAAACCACAAATTTACATTATCTATGTTGTATTTTTATTTTGTTAAGCATTAGGCAATTACAATTTGCTGCTGAACCGAAGAATTTTGCAAGTAGCATGCTTTGAACATGATCCATTAATTCACTTAGCATACCACGTTTATGAAGACTACCTATAACTTTTGTTTAAAGTGCTTACAATGAAACTGAAGTCTTAGTTGGCAACAGTTAATCTGGGGAAATATTTCTTCCTTCAGTTTCACCACAAACTTTGTAAATAGTACAACTAGAAAGAACTTTATAAGTAACCCTTTCATTTAATGGACCAAATAGAAAATAGACTTAGAAGCAGTAGTAAAAATGTCATAAGGTAGAAGCTTAACAGAAAAGAACAAAAGTACCTGGGAATAGAATTTTTAAAAACAACATTTCCATTACATTCTTGAAAATCAAGGCCTTGAAAATTGTTTCTTTGAGAACTGTCATTACCTCTATTTTTATTATTATGATTACCATTTCTAAAAGTCTAAACTGTTAAAATGAAGGTTCCTCCCTACAGAGTGACAATTTTTCAAAGATCCCCTTTGCTTTAATGTGGAAGCTACTGTGCAGCTTTTCAAATGTTATAAGGATTACCAAAACCCAGGTTTGTATATTCGGGTTTGAAGCACTCAATATGCTGACCTTTACCATTGTCCATGGACTAATATTTTCTCAGATTCTGATGTGTACATTTTGAAATACTTCTGGAGTTGGTGACACTTTCTCATTAGTTGGTTATACTAGAAAGTTTTCCTGGACTAGAGGTGAAGAAGGGCTCCTGCTAGACATGTTTGATAGTGAAGGATAGCCTTTCTGAAGAAATGCTCTGTAAATGCAATGTTAAAAGATAAATACATATATTTTGGGAAAGACAAACTTATCAGCAGTATGAAGGAATGTTTGGCTTTATACCCCTACAAGATATATAACATATGAGTTTCTCAACTTAACCAGCTTATCATGTTAAATCTGAAAATACATAGTAATGATTAAGATAACTTCTTTCAAAATAGATTTCAATGAAACACAGAGAGTGACACGTATGTCAAATTAAGAGGTTTTTCAACCCTAATGGCAGGCAAAGTAAAGATTGACAATTATATAAAGAACCTTTAAATTCATTTTAAAAGTCATGCTTCCAGTACGATCACCAAAACTGAGATATGTGTGTGTGTTCGTAATTAAAGGGAAAGAGGTAAAGAACGAAAAGCAATTCCTCATAAATAGAATTATATTGTTTGACTTTTGAAATAGTTTAGATATATTCTATATTACTCTGTGTGTGTATAATATGTAGATGATATGCACACACACTATATACACATATATGTATATACACACATGCCCACACACATATATGTGTGTATGCACGTGTAAACATATATATGAATGAGGTTTTGTAAACAGCAGCTTTTCAATAGGGTTTAATAGTGGCCAATATGACTGAGAATTAAGGATTCTTGACAGATGAAGGAGTTAGTAAACAGTTTTGACTATTTACAAAGAACTTTTATCTATCTCAAAGGTTCAGAAAAGAGAAGGGGAGCTGAGGGGCAAAGAGTTGTTAGGGATGATTGATGAATACATTCCAGAAGGCAGGAAAGTAAATCCTTTTTTCATGCCACAATTCTTTCAAATTTGGGGGCATAAGTAGGGAACACCTGTCATGTTGAACAACTTCTAATTCTCTTTGAATCACAGAATCATAGAACTGGGAGGGGACTGAAATAGTATACCTAGTACAACGCCCTCATATTACAAGTGAGGAAAGTGAGGTTGAGAATTGAGAAGTGGTTTACCCAAGGTTTTTAAATAGTAGATTCAAAATAAAGTTTTATGTAACTACAGGGTAACAGAGATGGAAAGGTCTAAATATAAATACTTCAGTGGCCATCAACTCCAATCTCTTCACTTTACATATGAGGAAACTGAGGCAGGGAGAGATTAAGTGACTTGTCCAGGGTCACACATCTAATAAACATCACAGACAAGATTTTAATTCAGGTCTTAATTCAATATCTTATCCCCTATGCCAATCTGCCTCTTTTGAAATTCTCTCAGATGCAGTCATTCTAAAATCTGTGTTCTGTAGGGGGAAAAAAAACTATCTTGTAAAGGAAAATCTTTATATATGGGTTATGTGCATTATTTAGTTAAATGGAGGAGAATAGTAAACCTTTCTTTTAGTATACTTACTGGAGGAAAAGTATCCTATTTATCTATGTACGTGGTTTTTTCTTCACAGTATAATTAAGAAGGCAATAGTCATTGTCTTCCTGTCTCCTTTTGCTTAGTATAGAGTTTACTTTAAACAAATCCCTCTTAAGATAGTAATCATCAGCTCAAGGAAGACTTGCTCCCTGAGTATCCAACAGTAAGGAAGGCCAACAGCAAATCAAGGCAAGTCTCACAAAGCTATATTGAAGCCATAACATGGGCATTGGAGTATTGAGGTATGGAGAGGTCTTGAAACCCCTTCACATTCGCAACACATTGAGAAAGAGTACATGGGTTTCCATTCCAGGTCATCTTGGGAACTTTCTGTTTTTTTTGCAATGGATATTGCTATACTAATCACATCTTGCTTTGTTGCTTTGGCTCCATCTATTGACGCCAAACTAGAAAGACACATTTCCCCAAAGATTTTATTTTCTTGGAGCTATTCTACACTCATTAAAATATTGATGCTCATATAGTCTGTTGATCTCCATACCAGAAAACTATTGCACAGAAACCAAAGTATAAAATATATCCTTAATACTGATGGTAAACATCATGAAAAAGTAGAAATATGAATATATGTGTTTGTATATTTTATATTAGGTGTCAATTATATGAATAGGCACACATGCATCTTACTTGGTAGTGTTTTGTAGTTTATTTAGGGATACTGGGAATGTACATTGAAAAATAACAGGGTTACAACAAAATAAAGGGTTACAATATACTAATTGTTAAATTGGTGGCACAGACAAGTGCTTCAGAAGAGCAAAGCCAAGAGCAAATGCTGAGAGCTGGGGCATTTAGGTAAGAGAGGGATATTGATAGAGGATGCGGGACTTGAATTAGGATATTTTTTAAAAAAGTGGGATTTGGCAAGTGAAGATAATAGATTATAGGATTTTAATTGGAGGGAAATAATGTCATCTAAAATGTACTTTTTGTTCTCTGCAATAGTATTTTTTCCAATTACATGTAAAGATAGTTTTAATATTCATTTTTATAAAATATTAGGTTTAAATTTTTCTTCCCTCCTTTCCTCCCCTCCCCAAGACAGCAAGCAATCTGATATACATTATACTTGTATGATTGTATTGAACATATTTCCATGTTTGTCATGTTGTGAAAGAAGAATGAGAAGAAAAGGGAAAACCACAAGAAAGAAAGAACAAGAAAAAATTGAAAATAGTATGTTTCAATTTACATTCAGATTTGATAGTTCTTTTTCTGGATGTAGTTAGCATTTTCCATCATGAGTCTTTTGGAATTGTCTTAGATCACTGTATTGCTGAAAAGAGCTAAGTGTATCAAAGTTGGTCATCACACAATGTTTCTGTTTCTGCATACAATCTTCTCCTGGTTCTGCTCACTTCACTCAGCATCAGATCATGCAAGTCTTTCCAGGTTTTTCTGAAATGCACCTATTCATCATTTCTTATAGCACCATAGAATTCCATTACATTCAGATACCAAACTTGTTCAGCCATTCCCCAGTTGATGGACATCCCCTCAATTTCCAATTCTTGGCCAGCACAAAAAGAGCAGCAATAAATATTTTTGCACAGGTGGGTCCTTTCCCATTTTTATGATTTTGGGGGGATATAGACCTGGCAATGGTATTGCTGGATAAAAGGGTATGCACAATTTTATAGCCATTTGGGCATAGTTCCAAATTGCTGTCCAGAATGGTTAGATCAGGTCACAACTCTATCAACAATACATTAATGTCACAATTTTATCACATCTCCAACATTTAGCATTATTATTTTCTGTTATGTTAGCCAATGTAATAGGTGGTACCTCAGAGTTGTTTTAATTTTCATTTCTCTAAACAATAGTGATTTAGAACATTTTTATATGATTATAGTACCTGTTCATATCCTTGGACCATTTATCAGTTGAGGAATGACTTATAACCTGATAAATTTGACTCAGTTCTCTATCTGTTTTAGAAATGAATCCTTTATCAGAAACATTGTCTGTAAAAGTTGTTTCCCAGCTTTATGCTTCCCTTCTAATCTTGGTTTTATTGGCTTTGTTTGTGCAAAAACTTTTTGATGTAATGTGATCAAAATTATCCAATTCGCATTTCATAACGTTCTCTATCTCTTGTTTGGTTATAAATTTTGCCATTCTCCATATATCTGACAGATAAAGTATTCCATGCTCTCTTAATTTGCTTATGGTATCACCTTTTATGTCTGAATCATGTACTCATTTTGACCTTATCTTGGTATACAGTGTGCGATGTTGGTCTATGCCTAGTTTCTGCCACATTGTTTTCCAGTTTTCCCAGCAGTTTTTGTCAAATATTGAGTTCTTATCCCAGAAGCCAGAGTCTTTGGATCTATCAATCCACCACTGACCCACCACTCTATTTCCTAGTTAGTATCAAATAATTTTGATGATTTCTGCTTTATAATATAGTTTTACATCTGGTACAGCTAGGCCACCTTCCTTTGCACTTCTTTTCAGTAATTCCCAGCAAAGGCATTTCTTAAGATGGAGTGGTAAAAACAAAACAACACATGATTCCCATGAAACTGGGTTGTACCCTCTCACAAATACAAACAATATTCCTTGGGAAGACTCAAACATCAAGTACAGTAATAGTGAAAGCATATATGTATGAACGATTTATGGCAAAGGAGAATCAGAATACATGGTACTACAGGGCCAGGAAGTCCTTTCTCTCTGCAGTGAATCCTCGTAATTTCTCCTTGAGGGCAGTGTCTCTTCTGGTAGGCCTACCCATGAGCAATTAATATTTTTCCAATAGTTTATTTGTATGAAAAATGTTTTATAATTGTGTTCATATAGTTCCTGGATTTCTCTTGGAGGTAGACTCCCAAATATTTTATATTGTATGCAGTTATTTTAAATGGAATTTCTCTTTCTATCTCTTGCTGCTGGGCTTTTCTCATAATACATAGAAATGGTGATGATCTATGTGGGTTTATTTTTTATCCTGCAACTTTGCTAAAGTTGTTAGTTGTTTCAAGTAGGTTTTTAGTTGATTCTCCAGGATTCTTTAAGTATACCATCATATCATCTGCAAAGATAGATAGTTTTATTTCCTCATTGCTTATTATAATTCCTTCAATTTCTTTTTCTTCTCGTATTGCTAATGCTAACATAAAATGTACTTTTAAATATTTGGTTTATTCAATAGAGCCAGTGTCAGCTAGCTTTAAAAATGGAGAGAATACTGGACTTGGAGTTCAGAAAGGAATGATTTTGAATACTTTCTCAGAAACTTAAAGCACTAGTTTTATGAACCTGGAAAAGTCACTTAAACTGTGTCAACCTCAGTATTCAATATAAAAAAAAATGAAATAATATTAGCGTCTTTCTCACAGAGTTAATGCGAAATATATACATGCACACATATGTAATGCTAGGTAAATGTTAGCTATCATCGGGTATAATCATCTCTTTTCTGCTGTTCCAATGGCAAACATTACTTACCAGGAAAACAAATAATTGCCTATATTGCTCTCACTGTCTCTCTGATATTTCAAAATGACATCAAATTCTACTCAATTTTATACTACACACACACACACACACACACACACACACTTGCTCAATCAATTAATAAACATTTATTAAATACCTACTATGTGCTAGGTATTCTGCCAAAGTCTGGGCATATACAAAGGGAAAAGTATCTAAGAGACAATGTAAAAACAACTATGGGGCAATGGGAAAAACTTTTTGTAGAATATGCACTTTTACCAGGGACTTAAAGGAAGTCAAGGAAGCCAGGATGCAGATATGAGAATGAGGAGAATTCCAGGCATGGGGAACAGCTAGCAAAAATGCAAGAAGCTTGTAAATGGAGTTCTTTGTGGAAGAAACAGGAAGGAAGCCAGTGTCACTTTGCATAAAAAGTGTTTTGTGACTGTGTTCATATACTTCCTGGGTTTGTCTTAGCAGGTAGACTCCCAAATATCTTATATTGTCTACTGTTATTTTAAATGAAATTTCTCTTTATATCTCCTGCTGTTGGGATTTGCTGGTCATATAAATAAATGCTGGTGATTTATGTGGATTTATCTTATGTCCTGCAACTCTGGGAAAATTGTTAATATTTTCAAGTAGTTTTTAATTGATTCTCTATGATTTTCTAGGTATAACATCATATTAGGTGCAAAGATAATATCTTTCAATTTCTTTTTCTTCTCTTATTGCTATAGCTAATGTTTCTAGTACAATATTGAATAATAGAGGTGATAATGAGCAACTTTGCTTCACCACTGATTGTATTGGGAAGGCTTCTAGCTTATTCCCATCACAGATAATGCTTGCTAATGTTTTTAGATAAATATTACTTATTATTTTAAGTTAAGCTCCATTTATTCCTGTTCTCTCTAGTGTTTTTTTTTTTAATAAGAATGGGTGTTGTATTTTGTTAAAGGATTTTTTCTGCATCTGTTGAGAGGATTGTATGGTTTCTGTTGGTTTGGCTATTATATAGTCAATTATGCTGACAGTTTTTCTAATATTGAACCAGTCTTGCATTCCTGGTATAAATCCTACCTAATCTTAGTGTATGATCCTTGTGAAATATTGCTTCAATTTCTTTACTAGTATTTTATTTAAATTTTGCATCAATATTCATTAGGGAAATTGGACTATAATTGTCTTTCTGTTTTTGCTCTTCCTGATTTAGGTATCAGTATTAGATTTGTGACACAAAAGGAATTTGGTAATAATGTGATTAAAGATCTTTCCCACCCATTCAGTAGGCCTCAGATGGGGCCAGTTAAGAAAGGCCTGATTAGGGGCAGATCTACACCTTTGTGATGGCAATCTGTGATTAAAGATCTTTCCCATACCCTTTTGCTAAGTAGATGCTAAGTCTTAGGCCCACATCCTTTTGTTGATTGGACGTGAAGCCCTTGGGCCCTAAAAAGACTATATACACCCAGAAAGTAGCCACTGAGAACTGAGAATTCAGAATCCAGCCAAAGGAGAAGTAAGAACTCAGAGACAACTCAGAGCTACAGAAAGAGTGAGGAGTGGAGAGTGGAAACCAGGAAGCTGCAGAGACCAGTGAACTGAGCAGGGAGAGAACACAAGCAAGCAGACAATTAGGATTCATGAGTGTTTACAGGGAGGCCCCAGTGGGGGAGGGAGGTAAGATCACAGAATGACTTGGTTCTTTGCTGTAATATTGTGTTATAATTTCCTTGTTGCTACATTGAGATGGGCTTACTGGTTTTGGAATATAATTACAACTATATTAAATTGGAGTTATTGGACTTGGAGTTTGATCTTCTGGTATCTAAATAAATGTTATCCTTCCTCTGCCTGCTACCTAGAGAAATTTTCATACTTTGCAATTCTGAACTTTACAGGCATGTTCTTGGTCATGCTTGAGGTCATGAATCTTGCCTGAAACACTCCATCACCTATTTTTCCTAATAGTTTATATAGGATTGGGTTTAATTATTCCTTAAATATTTGGTAGAATTTGCTTGTGAATCCATCTGGCCCTGAGGATTTTTCCTTAGGAAGTTTATTGATGCTTTGTTCAATTTCTTTTTCTGAGATTGGGTTATTTAAGTATTTGATTTCTACTTCTGTTAATCTGGCTAATTTATATTTTTGTAGATATTCATCCATTTCATTTACATTGCCAAATTTGTGGGCATATAATCAGGCATCAGTTAGCCAAGATTCTAATGGTAACAGGTAATTATGATACCCTTGCTAAAGTCTGACACAGCACCTCATACACCACTCTGAAAATGTCAAGATGTTAAAAAAAACTTTGAAAATACAGTTCACTTAATTCCTTTCTTTTAGAATAAGTCTTCAGTACCTTCTTTTATTCCAATACATTTAAAGTAATATGAAAAGAATTATTTTAATTATGCACCTGCTAAATGAATGTCATGCCTTCAATATACTACTCAAATCTCCAATCCACACAAAAGAAATGATTTTGAGAGTTGACAAGTGTTTCAGGAAATATTCCATTATAAATAATCTTTAGAATATTTTGAATGGAAAACACAATAATGTTATTCTAGTCACATCTTAGAATTTCTATAGCAATCAAAATTGGAAAGATAATGTCTGTGTGTCTAGTTAAAAGTCTAAAACAGTGCCTGGGAAATAACAGGCAATTAATAAATATTTATTGGTTTATTGGTTAAAAGAGTCATACTTAAATGGCAAAAAAATTGTAACATGCCAGATATGATAATGTAGTTATTAAAATTTACTAGTTATATTTTATAACTGTATTTGCATATGAATATCTACATTCTTTTGTGATTTATGGACAATTAAGCAATTCTCCTAAGGCTTTTAGGAATGCAGTGTGCATCCCCACTTTAGTAGATCAATTTATGAAGTGTACTTGCTTAGACCCTGTTGAAAGTGATATTTAAAAGAGTACATATGTTCATATTGCATGGGACTCTTCTTGGAAAATGAATCAATCACTGACTAGTCTATCATCATCAATTGCTACTGTCATATAAGAAAATAAGTAAGAAATGATAGTTATTTAGATATTAAGGAATTATGTATCTCAAGAGAAGAACTATGATACTGTAGGGAATGACCTGGGTCCAAATCCCTTCTCAGTCACTTATTATATTGTGACACTGGATAAGTCACTTAACCACTCTTAGACTCAGTTTCTTCATCTAAAAATTGGTGATAACAAAAGCACCAAATGCAAGCAGCATTCTTTAAAACAAGTGAAATAGCATACATAAAGCACTGTACAAACATTAAAGTGCATACAAGTTGTTTTTTAAAATCATTATTATTATTAACCTCATTTATAAAATGGGGGAGAATACTACCTGAACTGTACACTCCTCAGGGTAGTTGTAGAAAAAATGCTTTGTAAACTTTAAGGGGTAGCAACTGAACATGTTATTTAATATGTATAGGAAACTCATAGATGAAAAAGTTTCCTCTACCAAAGCAGGTGAGTGCCTTCCCTGTACCTTAAAAAGCTGCCCAGAGTAAATTGAGAGGTTAAATAATATGTGTAACATCACATAACAGGTAGGAAATTAATCTAATTTTCCTGGCTTTAAGGTTATCACTTTATCCATTATGCCAACTTGCTTTGATAATGTATAATTGTGGTAGCAATGACCTGATCCTAAATTGCCATAATATTTTTCTTCATTTCTACAAGCAAATCCATGCAACAAAGTCATTGGTTCAATGCTTTGCTGTCAGACAAGTTCATATGGATCTCACTGCAGGTTCTTTTTTTTTAATTTTTAACTAAGATCATAATCTTAGATATGAAATCATAAGCTCCAACCAGAGATAAAACATTTACCATTTCATTCAACAAGTCTGATGTAGTATACCTACCTACTAGCAAGCTCGAGTATTGCTCAGAGAAGTGATATCTGCATTTTCCAAAAGTAGATTCTTTTTAATCTGTAAATTATGTCCTTTATGAATATCTAGCAATCATCCCCCACCTTGGGTGAGCAAATATTAATCTGATGGGCCCTGTATTCATTAATATAATGAAGTTTCTTTCTTTGGATACTTTCCAAATCTCTAGAAGTCCATTTTACAATTCTGAAAATGTATATTAAGACTTGTATTTTGTATGTGTTCATTGCTTTAACAATATTCTTTCCCTCTGTCTAATTTAAGGATGTCAATAAGTCTCAATGTATACAGCCATAGCCTATTCCTTGATATCTCTATGTTTAATATATCTTTTTATGGAAAAGCCTGAATAGGTAATCTCTTCAACTATTGGGTCCATGCGAGTTCTGAATTTAAGGTATATTTTTTCTCTCTGTCTTTCCTTGGCATACATTAATAAATTTTTATTTGATGATTATGAATAATTTTTGCTGTTCAGTCATTTCAGTTGTTTGCAACTCTTCATTATCCCATTTTGGGTTTTCTTCACAAAGATACTAGAATGGTTTGCTATTTCCTCCTCCATCTCATTTTACAGGTGAAACACTAAGGGAAATAGGGTTAAGTGACTTATCCAGCATCACACAGCCAGTAAGTGTGTGAAGCTAGATCTCAACTGGTAAAGATGAGTCTTCCTGATTACAAGCCCTGTGTTCTATCCACTGTGTGACCTAAGTGTACTAAATTATATTTTATATAAAGACAGATTATAGCTATAATTTTCATCACCATTTAGTTTTCATCTTTTCTAAATTGGTTTCAGTTATAAATGGTCCTAAGACAAATTATTATCTTGCTTTTATTTATTTTTAGTCAGTGGTCTCATTGTTATGTTGTGACTCTTTTTATATCTAATAATTCCAAAAAGAAAATTTTCCATATTTTTCTTATATCTCCTAATAGTGAACTCAAGGCCATATATTAGCATAAACTTTAAAGAAAATTGACAATGGAACTTGTCAGGAATATCACATGCTTAAGTAGATTCCAACCCACCAAAATGTGTATATGACAAATTTAGATACAACCACTACACATATATACTCACGAATCACAAAGTATATGAGGAAAAAAAAAAAGAATACTTGATGTTGCATGGTATCTATACATATGATATTCCTAATCTTCATTCATTGAAAATCACTATTGTATATGACAAATATTTATATATTTTACAGATATGATGCAAAGCTAGTTACATTTCAGACAACCATCTACAATCCCATATATGAAGAAAATAACATAAAGTAGGCTGCTATGTGAAGTCAGAGCTCTGGCCCCATGTCCTAAGATTAAATTGCCTTACTGCTGTTCTACAAGAAAATTTCCTCAACATTTATGACAAATACCTTGAGGTTACATTGTACTAGCATGCTTCAGTAAACTATGCTATTAAAGAGAGTTTCAATCCATTATCTACTGAAAATCAACAGCTGCACTATAAAATATTCTGACGACTGACACAACAAAGTCAGGTCATAGAAACAGTACAGTTTTTGTTGCATCAGGCTCTTTCACACAGTAAGCACCTAATAAATATTTATTGAATTGACAGAAAATCTATTTTTTCCATTTAAATACTAACCTCAGTTAGTACTGGTTAACTAAAAAGCCATGTTTTTCATGCTGAACAGTTAAATGTCTATGGGTAATCTATATCTTTTTAAAAGTCATATTCACATTTGTATTCTGAAGTCATTATGGGGTTGGGAGTATCTAGATATCAAGAAAATAGTTTTCATGGCCTTGATAATATTAGCTTTGTCAGATAAGCACAAATATTTAAATGACATTGGATTTCCCTTTAGTGAATTTTGTTAAAACAAGCATCTTCCTTCTAAAAATGCTTGCCTTCATTGATTACATGGGGACATAATATTTACCTTATACCTGATAAATCCTTCCTTATGGAAAATGTGTAGGGATTGCTGCTCATTTATTTTGTGAATTGAAAAAGAGGAAGTATTTTTATTATTTCAATTTAACCTTTTAAAGTGTCCATTATATTCAAGGTAAGAGGAATCAAAGATGAAATAAGACAGAGACTAAACTCAAGATATCAATAGGTTTTAAATGATTGTTGACTACTGAGTTATTTATTTTAATGTGAAAAAGTATTTTTTCTCCAAGGCTGATTTCAATTTACTTTCTTTAAAATGGAAACAATATGTATAATTAACATATAAAAATCATCATAAAGTCTTGTTAATTTTTAAAATTTAATTATTTTCATGTAAATTTCTGAGTAGAATTCACAAAAAAATTAGAATTTAGAAGACAAACATTTTATTTATATAGACACAGACATAGGAATGTTACCATATAATATTTACTGGTGATTTTTACCAGTCTTTTCTGGTCAAGGGTCAGGGAGATATTTTTCATTTTTATTTTTTTCTGGATTAGTCAGTGGTTTTCCTCTATATCTACAGAATATTTCTTAGCTATTTGTAAAAAACTGCTTAACTGCAGACTCCTTTGCATTGAATGAAATACAGAAGTCTATACTTTTTTCCTACACAATCTGATTCTAAACTAATTTCCAAGCTCCCCATCTCTTTTGTTATTTGTTTGTTTTTACATTGGTCCCATTCTTGGTTAGAGGGCATGGACTTTGATCAATTTTCCTTCTCAAACTCCACTTATCCAGGGACCTGAATGTATTCACAGAAACTAAACGACAGACAAAAAGGAGCTTCACTATTTAAACGCAGCCATATCCAATGATCCCTTTTACTCAGTGTGAATAAGTTTATCATTTGTAGAAGTAAAAGGGGGGGCGGGGCGGAGCCAAGATGGCAGCTGGGAAGCAGTGACTGGCGTGAGCTCCCCACCAAGTTCCTCCAAAAACCTATAAAACAATGGCTCTGAACCAATTTTAGAGCTGCAGAACCCACAAAGTGGCAGAGGGAAGCAGGGCTCCACCGCAGGACAGCCTGGATGGTCCCTGGGTAAGGTCGGTCCCACACGGACCTCCCAG
>JAQQSZ010003524.1:0-14419 GCA_028646595.1 Phalanger gymnotis
CTCAGCTGGGAGCTGGGAGTTCTGTGCGGGACAGACCTTACCCCGAGACCATCCAGGCTGTCCTGGGCTGGAGCCCTGCTTCCCTCTGCCACATCGTGGGTTCTGCAGTTCTAGAATTGGTTCAGAGCCATTTTTTTAATAGGTTTTTGGAGGGACTTGGTGGGGAGCTCACGCCAGTTACTACTTTCCAGTCACCATCTTGGCTCCGCCCCCTAACAATGATTTATTTCAAAGAAATATCAGGCAGCTACTATATCAGTAAGACAAAATTCCTGATCTTGGAGAGGACCATGGGCATACCTGAATGGTTCAGAATCACAAAGTATAATGAATTCTCTAGGTAGAAAGCAGAGGAAGTATAACATTTGTTTTGACTCTAAGGGATAGGACTCAAGGACCAACGCTCCCAATTCAATGTTGTGGCAATAACATTCCAAAACTGATAAGCCCACCTCACTATAGTAAGAAGAAAATTATAACAAAATATTATGACAGGAAATCAAACCATACTTGTGCTTCCCTTCAATACTAGGGCCCTCCTATAAGAAGATCACTCATGAATCCTAATTTCCTGCTCAGCACTCTCTCCTGCAGCTCTGCTGAATACAAGGTCTGCAGCTCCCTCTTGTATTCAGCACTCTGTGCTCTGCACACTCTGAAAGCTGTCGCTCAGCTTCTGAATCCTGCCGGTCTCTCTGCTCCACTGCTTCTGGCTCCCTTGTGTCCAGTTCCACTCTCAGTCCTCAGTCCTCAGTTTCTCCTCTCTTAGTCCTCAGCCCTCAGTTTTCTGCTGTTTCGAAGTTCTGTTCTCTCTTTTTATATAGTCCTTAGACATCACCTGATTGACTAGAACTGTCATCTGATTGACTAGAACTCAGGCACATACCATTGACTCTGGTCTTAGCAACTCCCCTTAGGGCCTGGAGGGGTTCATGCCTCTCTTAAACTAGCAAACTAGTTTGCTAAGGAGCCTTTGGCTTCATGCTTAATTAATGAAAGACTGTGGGCATGTCTCTAATCAGACCTCCCTTTGTTGACCCCATCAGAAACCCCACCTGAAGCAATTCAATGGGTGGGAAAGATCTTTCACTTACTGATTGGCCTTACAGCTAGGTGGTTCAATGGATAGCCTGGAGTTCAAATTTGCCCTCAGAAATTTACTAGCTGTGTGAACCTGGCCAGTCACTTAACCTCTATTTGCCTTTATCCACTAGAGAAAGAAATGGCAAACCACTCTAGTATTTTTACCAAGAAAACTCTATGGGCAGTGATTCATGGGATGTAGAAGAGTCTAATGCCACTGAAGAACAACAACAGTAAAAAATTTCAAAGAAGGAAAGACTTCTTTGAGAAAGCACAACAAAAAAGGGAGGTGAAAGAAACTGCAAAAAGGAAGCAAAGAGAGGAGGGAAGAAATTGTACCAGGCTTCCGCAGTTTTGATTGTGAAATTTTAGTGTATAATTCAGGTAAATGAAGGAGAGGAATCTATCCTATTTGCAGAAACTGTGGAATAAACTAATGGAAAACTTCTTTGGTTTAGATCTGACTCTACCTGACTTTACTGACTTGCATTTCTGTTAACTATGTGCATGTGAGAGTGAATGAGCTTGCATATTAATGAGTTTATGCATGAATGTCTTTATGTGTATGTGTATGTATATGCAGAGTAGAATTAATGATCTCAATTTAGAGGCCCTTGCTAATTAATGTCTTTGATAATCAAAATTGCATACTGGTTACCTTATCCTAATCTGAACATTTCTATGGTCTTGAATATTTAACAACATTACTGTAATTTGGAAGCATAATTTGCTTTATTCATACACATGGTTGACCCTTGGTTAAAAGCACTAAAGATTTGTCTTTGTGTAGTGCATAAAGTTACATTCTATTGTTTGAATAAGCAAATAGGTTATTTCTAGCTTACATGGTGGGGTAAAAGCAATGCTCCAAAGAAATATGAATTACAAATTTCATAGGAAATATCTCTCAAAAGGGCAGAATTAAAGCCAGCCAAAAGTTAGCATTGTATTGTATAAACAATATGCAATGATTTTTCCTTATTTTTACTACTTATCTAGTAAGACATTTAATATTTCATCTCGATTGCTTGGCAGTGCAGTTTGATGACCCCTACTTTCACTGCTGAACCTGAATAAATGTAGAACTATCCTTCCAGCAATTGTGTTTTTAGCTTTGCCCACCACCCTTAACAACTATTTGGATCTTTTGGAGCAAGTCTCACCTTTAAAATGCCCTTTTCTGTTCTGGCTGATGCATCTACCCATTTGCCCTCCATTCACTGATCAGTGACTTTGTAAGTAATTTCCTTTTTTCTTTGATGTCTTTAAAGCAATTGAATAATTTCACACTGGGTGTAATAATGGCTGGAGGAAAAGAAATTCTGAGATGGGTAGAACAGAGAGGGATGTAGCACCAAGAACTTTTCTTATTAGCAACATTTGTTCACTTAACAGAGTTGATACAATTAATTCTTTGGAAATTCCTCCAGGTAGAAAATTCCTAGCAGTCCAAAATATGATTTGTAACAAAATTATATGTTGAATATAGTAAGTTAGAGTGAAGCATTGTCATTAATTATGAATCATTTTTTTTTGTGTGTGAGAGTAAAGGCATTTTGAAAAGGAATTTAATTTAAAAGCCTCAGGTTTAAAGAACCTGCAATTGCTACTCCTTTAAAGAGCATCAACTCCTAGATAAGACGAGTTTCAATCTTGTTGGAATTTCAACACATTATTTTGAATTGATTTTGCTTGGCATCATATTTTTCTCTCTCCCCATGTTGTTTTGAAATTTGTCCCTCCTTCCCTCCCTCCCTTCCTTCTCCTCCTCCTCTGTCCCTCTCTCCACATTATATATATGTATATGTATATATACGCACATATATACATATATTCATACATATATCTTTGTAGAGGTCTATATATATATGTATGCATATTATATATGTAACTTTAATTAATGCAAGTGTTGTCTGAGAATTTCTTGATATTCCTTGAAATACTCTGGAGAGATCTCAAAGTATATGAAAAGGAATGCATTCATATCCTAGACACTCAAATCACCAATTTGCTTTTGTATGGCTGTGAGAATGGAGCATTGTAGTCTTGAAAGAATTAAAAATGTGTACCACCAATGGAACAATGGAAAGGCATATGGAATGCAGCACATACAAGTAGGGAATCATGAAGGAAGAACAGAGTTTAAGATATTATTAAAGAAATCTATGATTGAAAAACGAAATGGAATGATCACAGGTGGGAGTGAAGGATGGCTTGTATGCTTCACAGGTTTTCTTGTGATGACAAGAGAAAGTAAGGAAGGCACCCAACAAACTACATTGAACTTTTTGTGATGAATTTATGAGAAGACATGGATAAAAATAACAGAACACAGGAAAGCATGGATGAGTTGCAATCTGTATAGTTGTCATGAATTCCTCACACATTTCTTTGAGTATTTATATATATTGGAATCACTATGGAATTACTATTATGAAAAGAGTGACCTCTGTCGCCCTTTTGTCATATATCCCTCCAAGTAAACCCTATACACTCTGATCTTTTCTGCTAATGTATATCCACCCCCTTTTCCATAACCTTGGGTGAAAATCCCTTCATTAATTTGCTCAGCAATTTCTTTATTGACTACCTTTAAGGCATAGTGCTTGACACTCTGCTTCATCTAAAATTCTCCCTCTCATTAAACTCATCCCTATCGAACATCTCCTTTATTTTGTATCTCATCAACACTTATACCAGTGTAAAGGAAAATCTTATTAACCTGAACTATCTTAATTAAGATTTTGTCCTATTTCAGGCAAGGGTTGCCCTGAAAATGGTTTTTATAAAGAATCAACTAAGGAAATTAATAGCAAACAAAATTTCAAGGGAAACTATATTCTTTTTTTTTTAAGCTCAGAGGTTAAGTTTACTTTTTTTTAAGTTTAGAGGAACTTTATTTATTTATTAAAAATTTATTTATTAGGGGCAGCTAGGTGGTACAATGAGTAGAGCACCCCTGGAACCTGAGTTCGAATCTGGCCTCAGACACTTGACACACTTACTAGCTATGTGACCTTGGGCAAGTCGCTTAACCCCAATTGCCCTGCCAAAAAAAATTAAAAATTAGTTTGTTTTCAGTTTTCAACATTCACAACCACAAGATTTTGAATTACATATTTCCTCCCCATCTCTCCCCTGTCCCAGCCCTAGGATAGCCTGCATTCTGATTACCCCTTCTTCCAATCTTCTCTCCCTTCTATCACACCCCACCTCCTTCTCTTATCCCGTTCCCTTCTATTTTCGTGTAGGGCAAGACAGATTTCTATACACCATTGCCTGTCTTTTTAAATTATCTCTCCTGATCTATTTTCCAGGTCAGCTGTTTTTCCAATGAGATATTTCACATTGTTTTCTATTTTTCCATTCTTTTGGTTTTCTTTTATGATTTCTTGATTTCTCATAAAATCATTGGCTTTCATTTGCTCCATTCTAATTTTTAAGCAATTATTTTCTTCAGTGAGTTTTTGTATCCTCTTTTCCATTTAGCCAATTCTGCTTTTTTAAGGATTTTTTCCTCTTCATTGGCTTTTTGGACCAATTTTACCATTTGGCCTAGTCTGTTTTTTGAGGTTTTATTTTCTTCAGCTTTTTGTGTGTATATGTTTGTAACAACAATTTGGCTAGCAGTAGTTATAGGGGTGTAAGACCCAAAAAGAGCAGCCAGCGCAGGTTCTTTGATCTGCTTCACTAAGGAAAGTAATGTTAAGGAGTTAACAGTCTTACTTTAATCCAACACACACACACACACACACACACACACACACACACACACACACACACAGAGTTCAGGAGGAAAAGCCAGCAACCTGAACTTCAGAGCAAGTACAAATTACAAACATACACAATATAAACAGACCAAATCACAATTCATAGTTACTAGCAAAGAGTTTATGAGCCAGGGAGCTCTTAACAAGGGCTTTCCCAGAGTCACACACCACTCTTCCAGGGACTGAGAGCCCCAGACAGGCCATCAACCTTTGAGCTTTTATACTCTGCTTAGGGCTCTAAGGATTCACAACTAATCAGCAAAAGGATATGAGCCTGGGGCTTTATACTTGGTTAGCAAAAGGGTGTGTGCCTGGAGCTTTGTACCTAGTAAGACTCAATCAAAGACACTTAATTAATTAAGCATTCTAAAACAGTAAAAAAGTCCCACCTTAATTACCAATAAAATATGTCTCCTTTGCTAAGCCGTTTACTCATTTTTCATGATTTTCTTGTATCACTCTCATTTCTCTTCCCAATTTTTCTCTACCTCTCTTACCTTATTTTCAAAGATTTTCAAGAGCACCTTTTGGAGCTCTACCATGGCATGAGACCAATTCATATTTTTTCTTGGAGGCTTTGAATGTAGGAGCTTTTACTTGTCATCTGAGTGTGTGTTTTGATCTTGCTTCTCACCATCATAACTTTCTATAGTCAGAGGGTTTTTTCTATTGTTTACTCATTTTCCTAGCCTATTACTTGAATTTTAGCTCTTTGTTAAAGTAGGGCTTTGCTTCCAGGGTAGAGGGTGTACTGTCCCAAGCTTCCAGGGTTTTGTGCGGCTGATTTCAGAGATACTTCTAGGGACCTGTAAGTTTTCATTTCTTCCAAGGTGGTATGATTTTGGGAGAGGTGTGTATTCCTCTCCTGCTCTCCTGGCCTGTGCTCTGGTCTGTGAGTTAACACAAGCACTCTTTTCTGGCATAGAACCATGAGAAGGGTCCCCCCTCCACTGTGCCCATAAGCTCTAGTATGCTAGTGCTCCTCCTTGCCCTGAGATTGCTACCCAGGAATATGACCCAGATCCAAGTATGGGCAAAGCAACAGAGTTCTAGAAAAATATCCCTGTAATCTCCTTTTGATTTCACCTCCTTTCAATCTTTGGGCTGAAAAGTCTGGAAATCACCACTGCTGCCAGTGATTCTGTGATCCCAAGGACTGCTACTAGTTTGCTGGGACCCAGTCTGTGCTGGCATGGCCTGTGCTGGACTGTACTCCTCTCTCACCAGGTACAAGAGACCTTTCTTGCTGACCTTCCAAGTTGTTTTATTCTGGAAATTTGTTTTACTCTGTCTTTTTTGGGTTCTACTGCTCTAGATTTTGTTTAAAGTGATTTTTTAAAAAGGTATTTGGAGGCATTTGGGGGAGAGCTCATTTGAGTCCCTGACTTTACTTTTGGCTTTGCCTCTCCTGAGTCTTGACTCTTATATCCATTGTCTATTTTCTTCAGCCATAACCTCTGTTTTAGACTTTTTTCTTTTATACTATTAACCTTTTATTTAATAAGTTTAACTGTGAGTTGGTCTTCTCCTCGAATCCCTCTACAAATCCCTCACATCAAGCTTTGCCCTCCTTTACCTGTTTACTCCTTTGCCTTAACTGCCTACTGCCAAAATCTGGCTAACCCCACTAGCTGCTCTCTTTACTCCTACCTCCTAGGATGCTGAATACTGCTAAAGGTCTTCATATAAAGTTCATAAACCATATCATATTCCTCACAGTAGCAATTCCCAATTTCCCAATTTCTCCTTAAGCCACCCAGACTGTCAAGCTTGACTGCCTCTAGCAGATGACATCACTTCCTACCTCTTTTAGAATGCTGAAGCTATGAGCTCCCTAATCTCCCCAGGTCTATATTTCAAAACCTCTCAGTATCTTTACCTGTCTCCTCCTTTGCTCTACTCTCTGGGAAGAAGGTAACACTTTTCTTTGTGATGACCAATCTTTCTTCTTGTGCTCTTGATACGATTTCCTCCTGTTTTCTCTGCGTGTTTGTCTGTCTCTCTTTCCCATGCCCATCTTCACTTTCTGATTATCTACTTGTTCATCACTCTACAATCTAGATATGTGATTGGAACTTAAGAAAAAAATAAAATGAAAAAATCCTTCATTTGATACTGCTAGCATCTTTTCCTATTATCTTATAGCTTTTCTGTCTTTCAAGTACTTACAGTCATTACATGAATTTTCTCATCACCCCCAACCTTTACATTATTTTTGGTATATTCTTCTGGTCCTACTTTTTTTTTTTCTATTTTGGCCAGAAACCCTCCCAAATCCTCCCAGATTATTTTTAACTAGGTAAAAGAGGCCATTATTTGCCTCACTTCTTCTTACCTAGTCTTAATCACTGAATGGGCATTGCCTCAGTGAAACTGAGACCTGAGAAAGATTTGAGCTTACCCAGGCCATGGTCTCCCACTGTATCTGGGGCCATCTCCAGTCATCCTGACATATATTTTGCCACTGGACCCAGATGGCTCTGTAGGAGAAAGTAAGGCTGGTGACTTTGCACAGTCCTTCCTTAAATTTAAGTTAATTAATTAACAGTTAACTTAATTCCAATTCACTTATTATTCAGGAAAGACATCCACACATGTACAGTGTATTTGAATTTGTATATATATATGCATACATATATATATATATATATATTTGTGTTTATATACATACTTATGTATATCCAGAACTAATTTCTCCCTTGAATTCTTGTTAGGCATCTCCAAATTCCTTCTTCTATCTAGATATCTCAAATTCAATGTGTCTCTAAAGAGACATTCATAGAGTTTACATTACAATTCACTTCATCTAGATATCACAAATTAGATGAGTCTCTAAAGGAACTAATGTCCTTTCTCTCTAAAACCCATTCTTTAATTTTCCCTATTTCTGTGGATACCTCTTAACTTCCAAGTCATCCAGATTCAAATTCCTCATGTCAATATTTCCCCTCTACTACCTCTATGCCTCTAATCTGGTGCCATATCTTGTCAATTCATACAGTTTTAAATCAATAACTTTATTTCTACTTTCACTGCTACCACTCTAGTTTAGAGCCTCATTTTGCTTATCTGGACTATTGCAACAGTCGATTTCTCCATCTTTTATTTCTCCCTTTTCTAATCACTTCTCCCAAAAGCTTTGAAAACAATCTTCCCAAGGTGCAGGGCTAGCTGTGTCATTTCCTTGGCAAAAATCTTTCAGGTATGCCCTCTTGTATCAAGTATACAATACAAACTATCCAGCTTGACATTCAATTTTCTCTATAACCTGACACCAAACTACCTTTGTAGCCTTATAAGTGGAATCTTAAATGTTTTGCAGATCTGATGTTGTAATTACCACTTCCCTGTATTCACCTAAATCACCATCCATGCCTGAAATGCACCTTTTCTTTGGTTTTCCCTTCCAAAGCCTTTCCTTCAAAGCCCAACTCGGGTACCTCTTCATGCATTTAGCCTTCTCTCATCCCTTCAGTCATTCATGCTTTTTTTTCCCCTTTGTAACTTTCCTTGTACTGTTCATATTTGAGCATATATTGTCTCCTTATTATAATGTAAACTTTATGAATCCAAGGTTTATTTAATTTTCATATTTTTGCTCTTGGTGCCTTGCATACAGCCAGCTCAGAAAGGTTTTTGAATTAACCTTTTTATATACTTGGAAGATACAAAAATTTCCCAAAAGCTTTATTTTAGAATTTTTAGTGTTACATATAAGCAATTTCTGATATCAAAGGAAATTTTATTATATTTTTGTGTTCACTTATTAATTTGCTTTATTTCTTAGTTTCTTTGGAACCTTTATCAAATGAATAATTTAGGTGCCCCCCAAAGAATATTTGTGAGCTCTTTGAAGAGAGGGCCCAGACTTTATCTCTCCCCTTTCCCTTTATGATGCAGCAATATGATGTTACCAATTTTCTTAAGTCAACTAGGTGGCAGAGTACAAAGAGCACCACACTTAGATTCAGGAAGAATTTGATTCAGACCTGTCACAGACACTTAATACCTGTGGTAACTGTAGAAATGTCATTTAACCTCTCTAAGCATTAATTTCCTCATCTGTAAAATGGGAATGATAATGACATCAACCTTATCGGGCTATTGTATCAAATGAAAACTTGTATGAAAAGCACTTTGAAAACTATAAAGTTCTTTGTAAATATTTATTACCATTTAACAGATTTAGAGCATCATCGACTAATATAAAATATCATATTCCATTTTAAAGCTAATAAAATTTTTATCTTAATGCCTCCCCACATTTCCCCCCACTCTAATGTTGGCATTAAAATGTGTGATTGTGTTTAGAAGTCAGTACTAAATTATGAAAACAATCCTGCTTGGTGAGTAGGGTGTAAATTTTTAAACATTTAAAGGAGAATTAATAATTTCAAGCTAACAAGTAAATTAACATGTACTTTTATGTGGCACCTCAAATGGCACACAACTGGCTTGAGCATTTAATCCACCTCTAAATAGTGAACAATTTATTTTTCTTGAGTCCAGTTGAATAGATAGCATTTCATGGATTTTATACAACACAAACTCTTACCTTCCAACTCTGTTCATTGTGGTAATTAAATTATGCATAATGAAAGAAAAGCTCAGCATGCCATGAGAAGATTGGGCTTAGCTCTTATATTTCAAGATGAAAATTCCCCCCCTGTGTTCAGCCCTAAATCCTGCTGCTTCTCTGAGGAAAACTAGTCATACCATGACTGATTTTCATTTGGTATGCAAATCATCTTTCTCAATTCCTTGAAGGTATTATACTCTGTCAATTATGCTTCGGTTTTATGCAACAAATAGGCACAATTCAAAGGTATGTTCCTTTCAGGATTATCTTTTGTTAATATGTATTTATATGTACACAGGCCAAGAACATGATCAGATATTCCTGTGACGTAAGAGTAGTGAATAATTACACCTACAGTTCTATTTTGTCTCAGTCTCTTTTTCTCCCTCTTGCCCTTTACACTGATAGTTGATGTGATTATAAAGACACAGATTTCACAAGCTACACATGAAAATCAATGTCATTCATTTATACTCACATTTCATGTATTATGCAAATACATACATGCTAACATATACATAGAAACAAAGGACATATTTTGCATAAACAACATTTTGAGAAGATGATCTGGAAAGAAGTCTACAATACATACAAATTTTTAAAATACAATTAATTTGAGGAATGTAATTTGAATTTGAGTGATTGGGAATTCAATAAAAAGAAGTAATGTTAATAACAAAGGCTATACTCTGCTGCAGGTATCTCAGAAGGTCAAATTTTACATAAAAATAATGCAAATTCCCAATCTATTGCTTGAGACTCAGAAAACATTCATGAAATGTCTTCCATTCTCCTTTATAGCTCCAACTAAGCCTGAACAGAGTGCTTAATATATCTTCCTTTACTTCAGAATGAAAGATATCCATTCTGTTGCCCACATATCTGACACCATGGTCGTTAGACACTGTTAAGACCTTGGAACTGTCCATTTCTCAGATTTTTTTTTACACTGATTGCCTATGAAAGCTGATGTGGTGATTGTCCATGTATAATCTATATCAGATTGTATGTCATTTTGGGGAGGTGGAAGGGAAGGACAAAAATTTTGTACTCAAAATGTTTAAAAGAAAAAGAATATCAAAAACTATCTTTACATGTAATTGAAAAAAACTACCAAAAAATGAAAATTGGTGTGAGTATACAGTTCAAGCTTAGCCCATTACAAACTAAAATAATATGTGACAGTTTTAAAACTCAAGCAACATCAACTTTATGCTTATAAAGGAATATGATAGTGCACAATGTGATATAATATCTAAAGATTCAACTGAAATTAGAAATATTGTTAATTGCTTAGAGACCATTGAATTACATGATTTATAAGCTCTTACTTTTTAAAGGACACACACAGTATCTTTTTCCCTGTAGAAAAAATAGGTAACTGATTTTTTAAACTATAACTGATGCCATAAGTAGAAAGATAACAATTCTATTGGAGAGGATCTCATATCATGAAGGAGGTCTTTGTCAGAGAAACAATTTTATTCAGTTAGCACCCTTCAGCACCAATATTCCTAATTAAAATTGTTGTTACATAAGTTTAAAAATAATAACTCACATTGATATAGCACTTTCTGAATGGCTTTGCTCATAACAATGTAGGGCAACTATACCATGTGTGGAGGCAAATACATAAGGCAACTATTAATCATTCTATTTTACAAATAAAGAGACAGTCTCAGAGAGGTCAAGCATCTTATACAAGGTCACATGGCAAGTTTTAGAACTGTTATTTGAACTCAGATCTCCTAATTTCAAGTCCAGTGTTTCAGAGTTCTTTTTACTATACTGTATAGCAGATAGCACATGGGTACCAATTTAGAGTTTGTAAGCTTGGAGTTTTAAAAAAAAAACAATGGTGATGCCAATTAATCATAATTTTCTACAAGAAAGAAGCAAAAATACTTTGACTGTTTAGTCTGTATTTTGAGTGTATTGAAAGGAAATTAATACTATCTAAAGATTATCTTACAAGAAGGAAGTGAACTTACTTTAACAGGATTCTCCCTGCATTTAAAGAGATACCTTGTCATTTGTTATTACTGATTATCTTTTCCTTTTGAAAGGCAATATTGCTTCTATAATTTTGAATAACATATTTCAACCAATATTATTTAATCAGAAATATACTTGATTGATTAATTTAAAAACTTCTAATTTAAGTGTTACTATCATTGTCTGGAGCCATCTTTTCCTTGTGAACCCATAGTTGGTACTATATAGGAAATGAATGTCAAATTTGATTTATTATTGACATTTCACAAAACCCTTTGCTATTGGGTGAGGAACAACTGAATTGTAGAGTCATGAAATGGCATGTTTAGATGGTATCTTCAAGGTCCTTCAATCTGACTATAACTTCAAGTAAAACACCAGCCTCTGTTTGAATCTAAAAATATCTGGCCACCAAAGCATCCCATAATATTTCTAGGCATCTCTTACTACTAAATACTTCTTCTGTATAAATATCCAAAATTTACTTCCTTGTAACTTCTATGCATTAGCTATACATCTTGGAACAAATAGAATAGTCTTATTTTCTTCTTCATATGAATCACTTCAAATATTCGATAATGGCTATGATAACCTAGGTTCCTGATCTCTCCATCTTCTCTTCTTCATACTAATATATATCATAGTCATTTGCCATATATTAGGATAGTGCTTTTTGAAAAGAGAAGGTTTGTCTGAATCTAAATCAGAAGGCCAATCAACATGTGTATGAGGTTAACCCAGTGCTAAAGATAAAGACTAAACCTGTGATTTCATTGTTTCAGGAAAATCCCTGATTTGGAAATTCCTTCTCCCAAGTGGGCATCTTTGAAACAACTTAGAGTCTTGGAGAGTTACTTTAAGCACTGAAAGGCTAAGTGACTTGACCAGAGTCACACAATATGTGTCTGAAGTAGGAGCTGAACCAGGTCTTCAAGGTTCTGAGGGACGCTCTTCGTTGCCTATACCCATCCTGCTTCTTTTCTTAGTGATCTGTAGCCTAATGTATTCAGATATAGAACACCCATAAAAGGCAATACATTTCAATTTAATGGATATTTATTAAGTGACTACTAAGTGCAAGGCACTGATTGCTGGCATTAGACAAAAAGACAGAAAGAAATAATTCCTGCTGTGAAAGAGTTTACATTGTTCTAGGGGAGGTGGGACTTAGAATGAAATGCAGATTAAAATGAATACAAAATAATATGGGAAAAGAGACAGCAAGACAGAAAGAGAGAGAGAGAGAGAGAGAGAGAGAGAGAGAGAGGATATGTTAGAATTCTTAACAAGCAGCATTCAGCAGCTCATGAATATGGTAGGGGAAGGAGGTTGGTAAAAGTAAGTCAGGATTATGGTTTGGCAAGGTGTTAGTAGAAATAGTACAAAGGAGCAAGGAATTCAGTGATAGACAACAAAGTATAGTTAAACTACTCAATAATATCATCAAGACCGCAAAAGGAAAGTGAAACCAGAGCAGGGCAGATCAAATGGTAGAACACTATATTATAAAGGGCAAGGAAGTCAGAAAGATTGATTGAAGAATGGGTAATAGAAGGGAGTAGAAGAGGGAGTAAAGGAGGATTTCATCATGGATAGCAATTCCTAAATTCAAAGTCATGGAGGCAGCACAGTTAGGAGCGATGGTGAAATCTAATATATTCATATTCATGTTCCTCAGTTTGTTGGAAGTAGAATAAAATAGAATGAAGATGGATATCAAAGTAGCAGAGGAAGTTGATTCACTGGGGGAAATGAATTGAAATTGAAATTGTATTTGTTTTGGAGCAAAAGAAAAAGGTTTAATTTTTGCCTAATTATAACTGTATTTTCCATTTAATAAAAGCATTTACATATTTTTTTTAAATTAGAAATTCTTGAACATATTCTTGACACTCCAGGTATAAGTGGTGCATCAATTTACAAAACGTATCCACTTTTTATTGGTTTATTTCTTAAGGAAATATTGTCCCGGATCAAGTTTGTTTAGGTTATGAAATCTGACAAGCAAATAGATCACCATGGTATCTTTTGAAGGTAATCATGGATTAAGGTTGTTTTAAGTTAAGGGTTATTTTGGTTCAGAAGTCTGGATGAATATCTATTCCCCCACTCCCCCCAATAGAATTCTTTGTATTCATTTGATGAATATTCAGATCCAATCATTTTCTCACTCTAGAATAAAAAAAAGTATAGTTTCATTTTTATAAATTCATTAAAGGAATAAGGGAAAAAATATTGTACTTGGAGTCAGAATGATTTTATTCTAATCCCCTAGCACTAAGATCATGGGCAAATAATTTCACATATAATAGCTACTATTTTCCCATCCATAAAATGGGGATAAAAATGCTACCTACTTCAGTGTCTTCTGTGAGAAGAACACTTTATGAAACTAAAAATATCGTAAAAGTGTAAATTAGCATTATTAGTTGCTATATGGTTTTCCCATCTTTCCTGAACTATATGAAACATAAATTAATCATGAAATGCTAAAACTTTTTGCAAAAAAGTATTTATTCAAAATGAAATGAAAAAAATGCCTTTGAGGGATAAGAATCTGTGGCACAATACTTGCTACAGAAAGCACACCAGCAGAAATAAAACCTATCAGAGCATGATAGAAAATGCCCTGTCTTTTGGAAATTGGGGAGGAAAAAAAAAGAAAAGAAAAAGGAGCAAAAAGCAATTTCTGAAGATTAATATGTAGATGCTGCTCATTCAGGCCTCAAGAAGATTAAGTTTAAAGCTCAAACAATCTATCTAGAAAATTCAGACAGATTTAACAATTCCATAAGGTAGTAAAGAATAAAGAATTCACTAGAGTCAGTATGTGAATTAAATCAAAGAGAAGTAAGTAATGCAATACTTGTATTGAACCAAAATATGGGTTTCTTTAATATTCACTGCTCCTAGTTCTGCCCCAAGGAACAATGCTGATACATTCTAATTTGTCTTTCATGTAGTAGACTAGAAAAATTAGAGGACAACTCTC
>JAQQSZ010003525.1:0-14419 GCA_028646595.1 Phalanger gymnotis
TTCCCCATCTCCACCTTATAGAACCTCTAGCTTCCATCAAGTGTCAACTAGAGGCTACATGAGATTTATCTTCACCGTCCTAGTTGTGAGTATCAGCTCCCCACCTCCCCCCATAAATTACTTTAGTTTTAGTATTTGTTTATCTAGGTACACATAATCTTCCTCTGACATGATGTAAATTCCATCAGTGTAGAAATTATTATGCTTTTGTTTTTCTATTTCCCGGATCTAACATAGTGCCTGGCATATTGTAGGTGCCAATGCTTGTGGAATGAATGAATGAATGAAAGGACTAAGAACAGCCAAGAAAGCTGTCTTCAATGGCTGCCATACGGAAAAGCAGAACAATGAGGGCAATCAGATTTCAGGTCAATACATGTAAACATTCCCCAACAATCAGAGACATAAAAAAGTGGAATAGGCTGTCTCAGGAGATAATGTAATCCAGGCATAGGGAACCTGTGGCCTCCAGGTCACATGTAGACTTCTAGGTCCTTGACCACATCCTTTTTACTGAGGCCAAGTTTTCCATAACAAATCTTTTTATTAAGGGGATTTGTTCTGTGAAGTTTAGATTCAGTCAAAGGGCTGCACTTGAGGACCTACAGGGCCACATGTGGCTTTGAGGCCACAAGTGCCCTAGCCCTAGTGTAATCTCTGTCACTGGATGATCCTTTGTCAGCAGTTATAAGGGAGATTTTTGTTCAGGTATAAATGCAACCAAACGAACCTTCCAACTCTGAAATTCTGCTGTTCTTCTACCTCAATCATGTACAGTTCTTCTGTGATAATGAACTACTATTTACCTTATAGAGAGGCAGCCTAGCACAATAGAGAGCTAGTCTTAGAGTGAGGAAGTCCTGGGTTCAGGTCTTACTCACTTGACTTATTGACTATGTGACTCTGGGCAAGTCAGTCTCAGTGTTCCAGACAATTATCTAAAACGTTGCAAGACAGCTACTGATTTGCATTGCTAAACAGAATCCCTTCAGCAGAATTTCCCTACATCACTGAAACTACAGGTCTGGCCACCACCCCGCCCAACCCCGCCAAAGGAAGAAAAGAAATGCTGTAAAAGTAATTATATTTTCATAATAACAAATTGAACTTTTCATTTATTTCTTATTTTTCCTTTTCTAGCTTGTGCCATAAGGTCAGGGATCTAACATTTGTATAATCATTCACTGTGTTCTAAGTCAAAGTATTGAGCTAGGCACTGTATGATTAAAAAGCAAGTGAGGACACAGTACCTACCTTCAAGTAGTTTACAATCGAGACAGATAAGGTATAGACACATATGTGCATTACATGACATGTTTGCCACATGCAAATGCTTCAAATTCAGTACTAGAGATATGTAACAGGCAGAATACACTTCCTGCTGGAGTAATCAGGGCAGACTTCATGACTGAGGTAGCATTGGAACCTAGCCTTAAATTCTGGAGAGGATTTTGCTAGGTGACAATTGGAGAGGGAAGGCATTCAAGGCAGAGAGGCTTGGAGGCAGTAAAATGTGGGACCATTTGGTGCACAGTGAATATTGCAGATTGGCTAGTGTTAGGATTTGCATTGAGGAAGAGCACAGAATGTGCTTGGAAAGGTAATTTGAGGTCGGATCATGCAAGACCTTGAATGCCAGGCTAAACATTTAGGGCTTTATTTAGCAAGCAACGGGAGACATTAAAGGACTTTGGACAGAGGCATGATAATCAGAGCAATACTTTAAAACAATTAACCTTTTTATAGTAGGAGAGTTCATGGCAGACAGAGAGAACATTTAGAGTCAGTAGTCTAGGTGAAAAACAATGAAGTTCTGAATTAGGATTATGTCAATGGGATTGAAAGAGAGGGCAAAGAAATAAATTAGCATAGCACTCAATTAAATTACTGTCTATTGATTAATCACTTATACTTTTTCTAGACAATATTATTGTGTCCAGTGAATACTTTAAAGCTTATGAGTGTACTGTTGGTACATTATTAATGTACTGTTGGTGTCTGGCCATTCTGGAAAGCAATTTGGAACTATCCTCCCCCCCCAAATTATCAAACTTGTATTCCTTTTGACCCCATGATACCACTACACTAGGTCTAAAACCCGAAGAGATAAAAGAGAGACCCATATGTACAAAAATACTTAGAACCACCCTTTTTGTGGTGCCAAAGAATTGGAAACTGAGAGTGGTCCCCAACAAAGGAACAGCTGAACAAGTTATGGTGTATGATGTGATGGAATATTATTATGCTGGAAGACATGATGAAGGATTAAGGTTTCAGAGAAATTTGGAAAGACTTGTATGAACTGATGCAGAATGAAGTGAACAGAACCAGGAAAACAATTATGCAATAACAATTTTGTAAAAACAAACTATGAACGACCTAAAAACTCTGACAAACCCCTATTCCAGAGGACTCATGATGAAATCTGGTAGAGAAAGGGGATGCATTCAGAGTGCAAATTGAGACATACCTTTTGGATGTGGACAATGTGGAATTTGTTTTGGATGACTATACATAGTTGTTACAAGGGGGAAAAAACTCCCAAGTACCTTAATTCAGTTGAAATTCAGGGCTCTCCTTGATAAAACACTTAGGATAATTCCAAAAATGAGCTTGGAAATGGGCAGGTAAATGAGAGGAGATATTCTGTAGCAGGTAGACTTTTGGACCTCCTTAAATGTCTTCATATCAAGAGGTGCTTTGTGCAATTTATTCTGCCTACATGTCTGCTTGGCCATGGGCAGCTAGGGATTAAGTCAATAAACACCGAAGCAGGAGGGAATGAAGGTGAAAGTCTGAAAGAATTTGCTTTCTGAGACATGAGAAAATGGATCTTGATGAGAAAAGAAGCAGAAAAGTTGAATCATTTATCTATAGATGCCTTAACTGTCTGCCCTGGAGGCTGGAAGAAGGAATGGTCTGTTGGAGGGAAATCAGTGGATGCCCCCAATAGATCCAAGTTTCTAAGAATTTGGCACATGTGTCCATGAGGCAGGGGAGAAATGGAAGGGGCACAATGCAGACTTAACAACGGCTCCTACAACATCAGACAACCAACCATTCCACACTGGGAGTCAGACTAGCCCTTCAACTTTCCCTAAAGTGGGAAGATCAGATCAGAGCTCTCTCTACAGGGAAGAGAAAAGAGAAGAATTGACCTGAGTGGACATGGAAGATATACATGGACAACATCCATTAGCAAAGTGAAGAAAGTGAAAGAGGACACTTACCCACAGACACCCAGGCTGGTGAAACTGGCTTGGACTTTGAACCTAAGAGTGACGATTTGGTGATTCTCAATATCTTTCTTGTTTCATACCTCTCCCCTCCCCCATTTGCTCTCCTCATCCCAATGTCCAAAGGGATCTAAACTAGTCCATAGAAAAGTCTGTGACAGGCTCTTACAAAGGGACATGACTACTGTTTTTCCATTTCCTTAAAAGAAATGGGTCTGAAACTGAAGCAGAAGGTACTGAGATTAAACTGATAAAGGAACTTCCCAGTAGGTGAAGATGTTGCCTGAGTGGCCTGTGAAGTACCAATTTCTCCCCTGGTCTGTAAACTCAGCAGAGATTCTGGGTTTTTTTTTTTTGTTTTGTTTTATTCTAATTTTTGGTTAAAGCATGTTCCCATCTAGGTCAGAGGAAGGAACACAACATTTTAAGGACCTTCATCCAGGGTTTAGATGAAATTAAGGAAATCCACTGGAGATGTTTAAGCAGAGAAGAAAATGGACTTTATCAATGTAAAGGGTGGTGGGGGAAGTAAATCTTCCCTTTCAAATTCAAGCAAGAAATTACAGAAGAAGAAAGAACAGGGCTTGAGAGAGCAGAGAGAAGAATCAATCAGTTCCTGTCAGCAGGGGAAGTTTGTGGGGAATGGACTAGGGTCAAGAAGGGTGCTCAGACTAAACATCAGACAAAAAAAAATTGGCCTCTTACCTGTCAGAAAGATAACCTCTCTTGACAGAGCAGAGAATTCAGAATGGGTGGAGGATTTAAATTCTCAGCCCCCTCCCCCCCATCCCACTGTTTTCAAACTTACCTCTGCCTGAAGATCCTAGGGGACCACCCCCTCCCATTCCAAGTCACCACCATCATCCCCAGTTTCTAATAATTAATTCTCACATGGAGAGGAGCCTTTTCAGAAGTGCTCAGTTCATCCCAGTGCCAACAAACAACCCCTTCCCTGAGGGACAGGTGCCTGGGGAATGAGTGTTTCTTTGCAAAGGACTTGGGAAAAAGTTGACCTCACACCTACCTTTAAGGCACAGGAGAATGGCAAATAATGGAAAGTGTCTATCAGTTAATTAATAAGTAACAATGCCTACCAAAGTGCTCAGTACTGAGTGAATTTGTAAGGAATCTTCCCAAACTTTTTGTAACAATGTCTCCCCTTTTTACTGCTTATTTTTAAATATTTATTTGTCTCCCCCAACTTTCCATAAAAAACTTTCCTAGTTTACTAATTATTTTATTTAAATAGAAGTTTTAAACAATTTTTATAGTACAAAGAAATCTTAGACATGTGATAAAAATATTACATAAAATAACATATATAATCAGTCTCCTGCATTCATTGTCAGGACAAGAGATGGGCCAGTAGTGGCACAGTGGATAGTGTGTGGGGCCTGAAGGTCTAAGACATTTACTAACTGTGTGACCCTGGACAAGTCACTTAGCCATCTTTGTCTCAATTCCTTCTCTTTAAAATGAGCTGGAGAAAAAAATGGCAAACCACTCCAAATGGGGCCACAAAGAGTCAGGCATAACTGAATTGACTAAACAACAACAAAGAGTTTTAGAGGTAGATGGGACCTCCATCATGCCCCTCCCCTGGTTTTAGAAACGAAGAAGCAGAGGCCTAGAGGTAGGATTTCATCTGAGGTTCTGCGACTCCAAATCCATAATTCTTCCTACTACATTATTCAGCCTGTTGAAGGAGGTGAAAATATAATTGCAATGGACAGTCCTCCAATCTTTAAGCCTCATGAGAATACCTGAGAATGGGGTGGAGGAAAAGCACAGGGTTGTTTCCCTACCTGCCATCTAACATCCTTGCCTGAATCTAGGAAATTCCTTCACTCACAGGGGCGTGAGGGTCTAGGCAATGTGGCGAATTGATCAGATAAATAACAGTTGGTCTCCTGGTGACACTTGAGCTCTGGGGCATCTGCATGGTTCCCTATGGCCCCAGATGGCCGAGCATGGCTCTATCTCTACCTACTACCTACCATTGCCGTTGTCTTGCCTTCATTCTTGAAGAAGACTATGACGTCAGGAAAGTTATGCCACAACTTGCAAGTGAATTGGATCTAAGTGAGGCAAGGCTGTGTAAAGTCACTAGCCTCACTTTCTTCTCTGGAACCATCTGGGTCCAGTGGCAAGATATAGACCAGGATGCCTGGAGATGGCCCAGAATGCAGTGGGAGACCTTGTCCTTTTTAAGAAGCTAAGGTCTTTCCCAGATCTCTGTTTGACTGAGGCAATGCCCATTCAGTGATTAAGTTTAGATAAAAATGTGGAAAGAATGACCTCTTTTACCTAGTTAAAACAGAAAATTAGCCTGGGAGGGGAAGACCCTCAGGGTTTCTGGCCAAGTCAGAAATAGTCGTTATTTGCATTCACTCTGAGCCATCAGGATCCAAATGAGGACCACTGAGTAGGGCTATTGTTAGCCAATCAGTGAGAGCCAGACTGAATCGGGTTTAAGGCATGGTCCTTAAGAAAGAAATCTAGCCTGTAAAGCGCAAAATATCCTTTGTGGTTTCAGGGGTCAAAATTTCCATTCCTTTTGGCAAAGCACCCGTAGGTAGGGGCATTGTACCCTATGTGGACAGAGGGAAAGGAAGAGAGAGAGGCTGCCTGCCATAAAACGGAGGCGATGATGTGGGCAGAGGGGCTGTTCTTGAGATTCTTCTGGTCAATGTTTCGGCTTCCTTGATCCCTGAGGCATTAAAGGTCCAGCCCATGTATAGCTAACGCTCTAGAAGTTTAGTGGGGTTTCTACTGCCCTATAAGGATAACTTTTTTACCTAAAAAGGTAGGGTTTTGTTTACAAGCACATTTCATAAAAAGTAGAACACCTTTCATTCTTTGGGCAGTGGCAACAGAAATATTGTGAGAAGCCTTCCATTTGCTGGTCCCTGGAGTTTTGTCACGTCAGACACAAAGTGGAACTTCCCAAGAATCCTGAACAGAAGGATGAGAGGATGAGAGAAGTTGAGTCAACAACGTTCTAAGATGTTTGGAGGAAGTAGGAGAGAACCCAGGAAGAGGCCAACTCTTCTGAGGCAGTAATAATAGGTTAACTTTTAGAGGCCATTGACCCTGAGATTTGAAAACAATGAAAACCATATCCTTGAAAACAAATATTGAATGACCATATTATATAGATGCTGTAAGAGAAAAACATAAATGCCATGTCTCTCAGGGTAAAAACAGTCACAGATTCTTAGAGTAGCATAAGGTGTATATTTTAAGGCCCCACCTACCCAAGGCAAGGCTCCATCTCCCTCTCAAGGTTCTAGGATACCTTGAGGGGTGGAAGGGAGGGTTTCTTTTCTCTACTGCCATTGGCTTAGGTGCCCATTGTCCATGTGTAATGGCAAGTAGGTTGGGACTTTTTTATTGTCTTTTGTTTTGGAGTGCTTCTCAGCACTAAAGCAATCAAGTGCCTTTGATGGAGTCTTGTCTTTGTTTGAATCAAGAGTCATCGATTGGAAACAAAATATACGATGTAGTGCTAGTGATTAAAAATCTTTCCCATACCCTTTTGCTCAGTAGATGCTAAGCCTCAGGCCTACACCCTTTTGCTAAGTAGGCCCTGAGCCCCAGGGCCCTAAACAGGGTCTATATGCTTTGAGGTTGACATTTGCCTTTGGGGGCTTTCTCATGGGAAGAGTATCCATGTGATTTGGCTAGACAAGACTCTGGGTAGCCGTTGCCCCCCACTTTGAAAACCCAGATGTTGGTGCTTTTCTCTCTGGCAACTGTGTATGTCATGGTCAGACAGAAACCTGTCTTTTGATAGGTGTTTATTTTGCTCTGTTCATAATTTCTGCTTGTAATTTCTGTTTGTTTTCTCTCTGAAGTCTAGGGTGCTGGCTTTTCCCCCTGAACTAAGTGAATGGTATATGTATGTTTAATTAAAATAAGATTGCTAACCCCTTAAAGCTGCTTTCCTTAGAAAAGCAGATCAAAGGTCCTGTGCTAGCAGCCCTCCTGTATGCTGGTGTTATTGGTTTTACACCTCCACAGCAGCTGGTAGCGACATTGTTGTTACACCATGTTGCCCACATTGTTAGGAGGCCAGTTATGAGGGCCTCTGCTCCATTTACCCACAAATATCAATTATCTTTCACAAAGGAATATTTTCTTCAAAGAAGCATGTACCCAGAGGATTTGGGCAATCTCATTTATCAGCAATGTTCTTCACAAAAGCTGGGTTTTGAATAAGGAAATAAAAAGGGAAAAAAAAAACCCTGGATTCCCTCCTCCCACCCCAATATTAATATAAGATTATTTCTCTCACTCTCAATAGTAGAATTCCTTCATTGTATATTGTCTGGTATATATTCTCTTATGTATACTTTCTCTGATTCTATTTTGCTATCGACTTGGATAAATGAGTTTCTTTGCTATTTACTACGGTTGTTTATTGTGGAAATGGTATTTTGTGGGAAGGCAATCAAGCTTTGGACATAAAGCTTGGGGTGTCCCTTCCCCCATTAACATATAACTTTCAGAAGTTTAGCTTGAACCTGAAAACCACATCCCCATGACTAATAACATTTATAGGAGCAGATAAATATAATACTAATCTGATAACCCTTCTCTTTGAGGAGAGCAGAGTGGCCAAACCTCTAGGCACAACCTCCTGCTTCCCCTCCTGGCAAGAATTAAAATCTCCCTTGAAAAATGGTTGGAAGAGAAAAAGCTAAAGATACCTATTCCACCTCCTTTTGAGCCACACGATGACACCTTTAAGCTTCACGTGGCTGGGCGAGGGGAGCTTGTTACAAAATATTTGGGTTCTTTTGGGTCAGAGAAGAGAAACTCAATTTCTTAACCCAATTATCATAGTGCAAGGAATGTTTCTTCATTTAAAAAGGAAGTTCCATATATTCATGTTTATGAGAATGAAAGACAAACCTCACGCTGACAATGCAAGTGGAATCTGGGTGAATTTACTGCTTGGTACTGACCCCCAGGCCCATAAAGGACCTGAAATGAAACAGAGTCCTATCACCAATTAAAAAGCATTTATTATCTGAGAAAAAGACTTGTAGGGGAGAGAGGAGGATCCTACAAGGGAGCAGTTCTCAGCTGCTCAGAGAGGAGAGGAAAAAGGGATGAGATAATATAGTTGATAGGGGCTTTTGGAGGGGAGGCATGGTTAAGGGAAAAGATGTCTGTAGAAAAGATAAGCCAGGGAGTAAGGTGTTTGGAAAGTCCCAAGTCTGCAGCTGCTGCTGAAGGCTTCCCTTGAGTGTTCAAGGTTGGTCTGGCTTGGGCAGGCATCACCAAGTTCACCTAGAGTTCACTTCACAAAAGAGCACTGGTACGTCAAGCAGCTTTGGGCCTCAGAAATCCTTCTAATTGGCTGGTTGTTGTGTAACTCCATCGTCCTGTCCCTCTGAAAAGAAGGGAAGTTCCAACAGATTACAGAGCCCATGTTAACATCACGTAGAATGCCTTGAGAAAATAGGACACTGAATAGTACATAGGAAATTTCAAGGAGGAACTCCTGATATTGCTGAAAAAGAAAAAGAGAGAAAGAGGAAGGGAGAGAGGAGATGGAGAGGGAGGGAAGGAGGAAAGATGAAAGGAAAGAAGAAAGGAAGGAAACATAAGGAATGATCGAACTTTTGTTTCCACAGAAATCACGGAATACATGATTTGCAAGACCCAAGGAGTCACACATGTCAGAAAGTCTCTCACTTACTGGTTGCTTACAGCAATACAGGAAATAAACTGATTGTAGAAAATGTAGTTGGGAATGTTATTTATGTGGGCACCTACTTATCAGCACATTTCTTTGTTCTCTAAGTAAACCCAGAGAATTCCTTTTCCTGGGTCAAAAACTCCATTAAAGATTGAGGTGTATTACCTCAAGACACTATTGTGAACAATGGGACTTTTCTTATGTTAATGGTAAAGGAAATACAGATATCCTGGGTTGTATTTTCAATTGAAGCTTTGTCAGCTTTATCAATTGAGAAAATCCCCTTCTCATGCTATGGTTAAACACATATGAAGATCATAAATCTGAGTGATGCCGACATCCTGAGTTGGGATTGTTCTAAAAAGTATTTAGGGCTTGAAATGTGGGAAATGGAAAATCAAATCAGGGGTGGAGACTCATGTGGGGAGGGTGGGGTCAAGCTCTTCCAATAGGCTGTAAACTGTGCAGTATCCAAGCAATGGGGAACCACAGGAGGGATTTATGTTGGGAACAGGAAGATATAAGACTATAATATACTATTATGTTTTTGCACTGCAAAGGTGTGCCTACTTATGAGTCACCCATTCTTTTGGACATTAAATAAAAGTCTTTTCCTGAATTCACTAATGGCCATGTGGAGTTCTTGGTAAAGCAATTGTTTCTTACAGGAAGGAAGGAAGGAAGGAAGGAAGGAAGGAAGGAAGGAAGGAAGGAAGGAAGGAAGGAAGGAAGGAAGGGAGGGAGGAAGAAAAAGAAAAAACTTCATATTATAAGTGAAGGAGAGGTTCCTATTAAGCACTGGAACTTGCTCAGTGTTGACTGGTTTCTCTGCCCTGTGCCAATTGCAAGTTTTTCAAATGAAATAGAACTCAACAGTTACAAAAGCTGATTCATCTGCTTTCCAGTATTTACATCGTCATTCCTCCTATATGCATGCAATATGGTGTAATAAGAGGCTAATAACTTGTTTTCTAAGTTCTTTATAGGGATAGGATGGGTTTGGTAAAGGAATAACAGGGTGTAAGTGTAGAAATACAAATGTCCAGCACCAAAGTGAAACTGCCAGAGGTGTCAAGTCAGAGGACCTGAATTTTAATCCTGGTTTTGTCACTTCCCATGTGAGCTTAAGGAAGTCACTTAGCCTCTCTAGACCTCTGTTTCCTTATCTGTAGAATGAGGGAGCTGTTCTACACGACTTCCAAAGTTGCTTCCAGCTCTAAATCTATGATCCTATGACCCTATATCATGTGCTTTCAGTTGGTTCTAAAATTGTAGCAGTTGAGCTAACCCATTGGAGTTCTTGTTTCCAAAGCACATGTGTTTGTTCAGTAACTAAGGGATGAGGCAGCAATTGTCTCTGGGATGGTTTTCTCTGTGCTAAACGAGATGAATAAGAAGCAGCAGCATCATATAGCCTTGGCCTCTTTTTGCAGAGGTTCTAGTTGAATGGTCAACAATCCATAAACGTTTATTAAGCACCTACTATGTGCTAGGCACTGTGCTAAGCACTAGGGATACAAATATGGCAGAAAAAAGAGACAGTCTCTCTGCCCTCAAGTAGCTTACAGACTAATGAGGGAAGATAACATACAAACACTAGCTGAAAAAGGGAAGGGGTGGAGGAAGATGATAACCTTCTCCAGGGCATGGAGAGTAGTCAGTCAGAGAAGTCCCAAAACAGTGAAAGCTGATGAGTAATGAGGAGCTGAGATCTCTCCTTAAATGGAGTACTACAGCTCATGGCCCCACTTTCCAATCAGAGAGGCAGAGGTGGGATGGAGTGCCCAGGGTAATGAGTGCTTACAGAACAATGGTGTTAACTCAATAATGATTAGAAGGGCAGGATACAATGAGCTTGCCTCACCCTGCCCCTCCCTTACCCCTCCAACCCCCCCCCCCAACCACCCACCAAAAAAAAAAAAAAAAGAAAACGCTTCCAGACAGATCTAGAAAATTCATCAGACTGAATCCTTATGGAGAAATTCAAGAAAAAAAATTGTAAATTCATTTTTCCAGTCCAGGTTATCATAGGGAGGCAAACAAAAATGTCTGCAGACATTAAGGATAGGATCTGGCCAGGGGCACACCAGGGAGCATTCCAAGTCAAGGAGAGGATGTGTACCAGGACAAGATAAGATTAAATTCAGAGAGGCTTTTTGCCAGGTTGGCTTCAGGGTGATTTGTCTTTCCTTCCCAACAAGTCTCAGATACCGTGTACTAAGCCTTAGTAACAAAGGAAAAGAGTGGCTGCAAACAATGTTGACGGAGGGAGGACCCATATGTGAGAAAATCACAGTTCCTTTAAGTATTTGTTCAAAGATGAAATGGTCATTGAGCAAGATTCAATCAGTATTCTCACTAGTAGAAATAATAGGATCATGCATTTAATACTGTTATAGAGTTAGAAGGCAAGAAGTCCATAAGCCTGGTGAGCCTCCTTCCAGAAATATTTGATGGGGCAGCCCTTTCCCAAGTAAGAACTCCAGTAAGTCTCGAATTTGGAGGAGAAGTAAAAGATGGAAAAGTCAGTAGCCTGCTCCCTGTTGCTATCAGCGCACCCAGCGACCCTGGGGCTCTGTATGCATAGTGCTGTGGTTCCTGTTATGTTTATACTTTCCTGATCTTAAATGCATGAGGATTGGAGATTGAATGAAACAGGGTGACACTGTGAATTTTGAAAAATAAGGGCCATCAACTATTCCTTCAGCAACCAGAATGAAGTGGCAGCAGTAGCCAGGTCAGCAGCCCTGAGGAGCAACCCTCACTGCCTAGCCCAGCAGTGAATTCACCTGGTAGCCGAGACGCTGTGAACCACCAGCAAAGGAGCAGCTGTAGCATTTGGTGGTGGATGGGGAGGTGGGGAATTGGAGGAGGGGAGTATTTTGTAGCAACCACTTTGACTCCACTCTCCCTCAGAGGGGCTGAGGTCTTTAGAGGAGAGGGTGTTATTTTGTTTTGGAATGTAGTTGTGCCTCAGTCTTTGCCATACCTTCATAGTAAATACCTCTTTGTAAGAGCCAATTGATATAATTGATATGGAGAGTTATTAACTGGAAATTGATATTGGAGGGAAACACATTGGATTAGGGCTTGTGCTAGTATTTGAAAAAATTCCCCAACTCCTCAGGTTAAACCTAAACCCTAGTTGGGGCGGGGGGGGGGGGGGGGGGGGGGGGGGGGGGGGGGGGGGAGTGGTAGGAAAGAGGAGATACAAGGATGAGGTAAGCGGTAGCCCTGCTCTGGAGACCAGATCTTCTAGTCCAGTTGTGGGTTGGTTGAGTACACCAGCAAAGGAGGGTAAAGGTTACTCTGCTTATCAGCACGGAGATTCATTGGTTGTTTGGGTGAGGCAGTGAGGGTGTAGGGCCTGAGATTCCACTGAGAACAGCATCATCTTAGCACCTATGAGGCAAGAAGCTGGATTCCCCCTCCCCCTTCTTCCATTCTTCCTTTGAAATATTCATTCTAATTATATACACAATTACTGCAAGAAAATAGTTTCCTGCATTTGACAAAAGCCAGACAGAACAGACCTCTTTGCTTTATTTATAGCTGTTTCTTAATTGATTTTAGAGCAGGATTATGGGTACTGAGAGTACAGAATCAGTTTGGGGGATGTAAGGGATGTTCTGCCAAGGGGTGGGGAGAGAGTTTGGTAGTGGAAGGAGCGGAAAAATGACCAAATTAGCCCTTTTGACCATAGAGCAGAAAACTTTATCTCCTCTGCTTCCTAGATGGCTTTATTTGTCCTAAATCCTGGAAATTAGACCTGGCTCAAGGCATGGCTTTTCTGATTAGATCCATAACTTGAAGCGAAGTGGTATCAGTACAATTAGGGAACACTGTCTCCTCTAAGGTAGTGGTATCGACACTTTTTTTGATCTTGCACCCGTCAGTAAAAAAAAAAAAATGAACTCATACCCTCATATGTGTATATTTACTTATTATATTTTACAGAGGATGGGAATTGGCCAATAAGAAGTCTAGTCCTTATGAGAATGCCCAGCATCCTCTGCTGATTCAATCCCCATGTGGACTTGAGAACACATACAAGAATTGTTTCTGACTTACTTAGGGCATGAAGAAAAAGAACCAGAATTAAGAATGCTTATAAAGGGCACCTGTTGGATAATGCATGCCCATTTCCTGATACTGGAATAAGGATCCCAAGAGCTTATAAGGGCTACAGATTATGTACTCCTAAACAAATAATGATTCACATTATACAACATAAAAAACAGACCTCAAAAAAAGATGAGCTAAAGATGAAATAATATTTTTTTCTAGAGTCATTAAGGAGTCATTGTATTTGATTGAGTAGGGGAATGATGGTCATACCCAAGCTTTAGGAAAATCACATTAGCAGATGAGTGGAAGATAGATTGGAGTGCAGAGAGACTTAAGGATGGAAGACCAATTAAAGGTCTGTGGTAGTGATCCAGTAGCAAGAGATAATAATAGTAATATTTATAAAGCACTTAACTATGTGCCAGGCACAGTACTAAACACTTTACAATTATTATCCCATCTGAGCCTCACAACCTTATGAGGTAGGTGCTATTATTATCCCCATTTTACAATTGAGGGAACAGAGGTTAAGTGATTTGCTCAGGACCACACAGCTAGTCTTCCAGACTCTAAGCCCAGTGCTCTATCCACTTTGTCACCAGCTAGCTGAACCTGGGATGTGGTTGTGAGAGGAGAAAGAAGAGCAGAGATGTCGTAGATGTAGACACTATAAGACCTGGCAACTGATTGAATATACATGGTGGGTAAGAGTGAGGAATTGAAGATGACACCTAAACTTCAAATCTGTGACTGGAAAATGGCAGTGCCTTTGAAGAAATTTGGGAGAGAGTGAGTTTGGGAGGAAAGATCATAAAATGCTATCATTGATGCATGTTGCAACACATCCATGCCTATTCATTCTGTATGTCTCATTATCTATCCTCCCAAGCCCTCCCTTCTTCCTAATTTTCTGATGATGGTTCAATGTACCACCAACCTCTGTTGCTCAGGCTTGAAACCTAAGTTTCATCCTCAGCTCCTCCCTCTCTCTCACTTCCCTCTCTCCTTCCTTTAGTGCATGAGGCACTAAAAATGCAATTGGTTTTAGGAAAGGATTTAGGCTCAAGGCCAAAAGAGTAGCAAGAGAGGAAAAGAGGGTGGAAGAAGGGGCAGCTGGGTGGCATAGTGAGTAGAGCACTGGCCCTGGAGTCAGGAGGACCTGAGTTCAAATATGGCCTGTGACATACTTATTGCCCTGCCTTTGCCCCTCAAAAAAAAAGAGATTGGAAGAAGTTAGAAAGAGTAGTGAAGCATTCACAGTTATCGTTCTTTATTCTAAGAGACTACAAAAAAAAAGCTTGGCAGATAAGGTAGGGGGAGGGTTCAAGCCATATATAATTCTTGCTGAGGAGCCTGTAACAGGGGATGAAGAAGAGTCCCCTAATTTGCTGTCGATCTGGTGCAC
>JAQQSZ010003526.1:0-14419 GCA_028646595.1 Phalanger gymnotis
CCTATGTTGAATTGCTTGCCTTCTTAGGGAGGGTGGGTAGGGAGAGAAGAGGGGAGAGAATTTGGAACTCAAAGTTTTAAAAGCAGATGTCCAAATAAAAGGTGTTTTTGCATGCAACTGGGAAATAAGATATACAGGCAATGGGGCATAGAAATCTATCTTGCCCTACAAGAAAGTAAGGCAAAAGGGGATGGGGGGGAGTGGGATGACAGAAGGGAGGGCTGACTGTGGAATGGGGCAATCAGAATACATGCCATCTTGGAGTGGGGGGAGGGTAGAAATGGAGAGAAAATTTGTAATTCAAAATCTTGTGGAAATCAATGCCAGAAACTAAAAATATCAAATACAAAATAACAAGAGTTCCTTTACAAAAAAAAAAAAAGAACTCACAAAAACTATTAGAAAAACTGGGAAGCAGTCTAGCAGAAACTAGGTATAGACCAACATCTCACACTCCCTATACTAAGATAAGGCCCAAATAAGTATATGACACATATATAAAGCATAAGATCATAAACAAATTAGAGGAATACGGAAGAAATTATCAATCAGATCTATGAGTAAGGGAAGAGTTCATGACCAAATAGGAGATAAAGAGAATCATAGAAGGTAAAATGGACAATTTTGATTAAATATATTTTTTTAAAATTTGCACAAATGAAAGCAATGTAACTAATATTAGAAGAGAAACAGAAAGCTACTTTGAAAAAGGTCTCATTTCTAAAATAGATAGGGAATTAATTTAAATTTATAAGAATAAGACTCATTTCCAAGTGGATAAATTGATATGAACAGGCAGTTTTCAGAGTAAAAAATCCAAGCTCTCAATAGATATAAAAGCATGTTAATAAATTGTTGGTCAACTGGTCCAGGAAAGCAAGTAGAAGCTATATCCAAAAAGGTGTTAAACTGCATAACTTTTGATCCAGTAATAGTACTAGTGGGTCTATGCTCCCTAGAGATTAAAGAGAGAAGAAAAAGACACATATATACAAAAAAATTTATAGTAATTCATTTTGTGGTGTCAAAGAACTGGAAACTAAGTACCCATAAACTGAGTACCCATAAATTGAGGAATGGCTGAACAAGTTATAACATATGAATATGATGGAATCCTATTGTGGTATAAGAAATCATGAAGAGGCAGGACTCAGAGAAACCTAGGAAGATTTGTATGAACTGATGCAGAGTTAAGTGAACAGAACCAAGGGAATGATTTATACAATAACAAAAACCTTTTTAGACAATATTGTTATCATTGTATAACAAAGACAAACAACTTTTAAAGATAACAACTCTGATCAATGTGTTGACCAACTACAATTCCAGAAGACTTGTGTTGAAAAATATTATCCATTTCCTGATGGACTCAACATGCTGATTGAAATATAGGTTTTGAGAGAAAAGAGCCATTATGGGAATTCATTTTGTTTGATTGTACATATTTATAACAGGGATTTTGTTTTTCTCTCTATCTCAGTGGTGAAGAGGGAGGTGGGAGGAAAAGAAGGCAGATTTTTGTTTATTAAAAAATGTAATTTAATTTTTAAAACAAAACCAAATGTGAGATTTCATATTTATTGACAATAAAGTTCATCTCTTATTTCCTTCAGAAAAAAAGTTTTTTTATCAATTTTTAGTCTGCCTCTTTTTTTGCAATTCTACCACCATCACTACAAAAGTAAGAACTATTGAAGGCCATTTTATATTTTTCTGTGTCATAGACAGCCATGAGCAAAAATATTTGTAATATAGTAGCCAATCTATAGTGGTGATACAACATCTTTAGATCATCTACAAATATAAGTTTAATTGTCATGCTCTTAAGGTACAATTCTTGCCTCTGTGGCAGATTTATGAGAATATTGGCAAGAGTTTGCAGATGAGCAAGCATGGACATGCTTGTGAATTACATTCATTGGCGGAAGTATCCAAATCAATGAGAGCACAGATTCATGGAACATTGGAATATTCTTAATGTACCATCATTGTCCATCAACCAATAAGTTGGTTAAACATGTTACTAGAGGAGGAGAGCTATATCCATTCTTGCTAAAAATGAAACCAGAAGACAAAGAAATTGCAAATATATGGAAGAATGTCATGGGTTCTCCTCAGGGAAAAGAATAAATAAGTTACCAAATTTCATTTCATCTTGCCAAAGGGAATATTAAACATTACTTTCTTACACACTTTTTCATCTTGTTTTACAATTTACAAAAAAAAAATACATTACCATGAATGTAACTGAAACTTTTATGCCAACATCCATTGACGAGGATGAAGAAAAATACATTTAAAATCTTGACAATATCCCCCAAACTAAATCAGCATCTACAGTTAGATACCATAAGATTAGAGCAAAGCAAATGCTGTCCCGATGTTAAAAAGAGAAAAGACAACAGTCTACAAACTATAGGCCAATGAGCTTAATTTGATTCCTAGGAAAATTCTAAAATGGATCATTAAAGAGATGATTGTCAAATACTTGAAAGGAAAGTGGTGAATAAAAGAGCCAGCATGGCTTAATCGAGAGCAGGCCATATCATACTAAACTCAATTCCTTTTGGGGCAGGATTATAAAACTAATAAATGAGGGGAATGTTTGGGATATAATTTACTTGGATTTTTGCTAAACTTTGGACAGTATTTCATGTAATTCTTGTGGAGAAGACAGAGCAACACTGAATAGACAATAATATAATCAGATGGGTGATCAGACCCAAAAGTAATTGTTAATGGCTCAGTATCAACTTAGCAGGAGCTTTCCAATGGAGCACCACAAGGATCTCTCATTGGCCCTGCACAGTTTAACATTTCATTAATGACATGGATAAAGTCATAGATGGTATATTCATCAAATTTTCAGTTAGCAGAGAGAAAGGTATTCCAGGAGCCAAGATGGCAAAGTAAGCAGTAGAGAGTAGTAGCTCTCCCATGTTCACCTCCAAACAAAAATAAAATAGTGCCCTGAAACAAAATCTGGAATAGCAGAGCCAGCAGAAAAACAGAGTGAAGTGGTCTTTTAGCCCAGGAGACTTAGAGGATCAACAAGAAAGGTCTGTCTCACTCAGGTAAAAGGAGAGTGCAGTCCAGGACAGGAAGTAAGCCAGGAGCAATCCCCACCTCAGCAAACCAGCTGGAGATCTTATACCCCATTTTTATGGAGCAGGGTAAACACCAACCCCCCCCCCACATGCCTTAACATAGCAATAGCTGCAGACTGCAGCTCTGAGAACCACCACGTGCTTCAGGGTAGCCTGGGTGGGTAGGCATCCTCCAGTGGCCAGATCTCCATGTACTTCAGTGCAGCCTGGGGGAAATGCAGAAAAAACCCTCCTGGCCTCCACACATATCAGACACCACCACTAGATTGACAGCTCAGCAATATGCAAGCTGACAGACCCCTACAACCTCCAGCAGCACCAGCCATCCAAGCATCACCCCCTCAACACAGCACCAAACATAAGGGTCCACTGGGGGCCACAGGGTAACATCAGCACAGCACCAGGTAAATAGCCAGGGCCTGCAACCACTGGCACAAGAAGCTGGAGACAGTGCCCCTTCCAACCTGGGAGCAAAGCTCAAATTTAAAAGAAAGGGAAAAGACTTAAAAATAAGCAAAAAAAACAACAAAAAAAGAATCTGACCATAGAAAGTTACTATGGTGACAGGGAAGGCCAAGACACAAACTGAGAAGAGAACAACAATGTGAGAACAACAATGTGAAAACACCTATGGGCAAAAGCCTAAAGAAAACTGGGAAATGGTCTCAAGCCCAGAAAAAACTTGTGGAAAAACTCAAAAAAGAGTTTAAAAATCATATAAGAGAGGTAGAAGAAAAATTGGGACAAGAAATGAGAGCGATACAAGAGAATTACGAAAAAATACTCAGCAACTTGAAAAACTGATTAAAAAGTAGAATTGGACAAAAGGAAAAGGAGATACCAAAGCTAATTGAGGAAAACAACACCTTAAAATTTAGAATTGGGCAAGTGGGAGCATCATGAATCAATCAATCAAATTCAAAAGAATGAAAAAATGGAAGAAAATTTGAAATACCTCATGGGAAAAACAACCGACCTGGAAAATAGATCCAGGAGAGACAATATCAGAATCATTGGACTATCCGAAAGTCATAAACAAAAAGAAAACCTAGAGAGCATCTTTCAAGACATTATCAAGGAAAACTGCCATCATGTCCTGGGCAAAATAGGCATTGAAAGAATCCACCAATCACCTCAGGAAAGAGATGCCCCCAAAAAAAACCCAAGGAACATTATAGCCAAATTTCAGAACAATCAGATCAAGGAAAAATTACTGCAAGTGACCAGAAAGAAACAATTCAAATATCAGGGAGTCCCAATCAGGATCACACAGCACTTAGCAACTGCATTATTAAAGGACTGCAGATCATGGAACATGGAACATGATATTCTAGAGGGCAAAAGAGCTAGGACTACAACCAAGAATCACTTACTTGTCAAAATTAAGCATAATATATCAAGGGAAAATGGTCATTCAATGAAATAGAAGGATTTCAAGCTTTCATAAGGAGAAGACCAGAACTAAACCAAAAATTTGACCTCTAATATCAAGACCCAAGAGAAGCATAAACAGGTAAAAATGGAAAAGAAAACATAAAGGATTCAGTAGAGTAAAAGGGAGGGCAGATCAGGGGAGGTGGTGGTGATAGAAGCAAAACACTGGTGAGGTAGGAAAAGTGTGAAAGGAGAGGACAAACAGGAGGAAGAATAAGATGGAAGGAAATACACAAGTAGTAATCATAATTGTGAATATGAATGGAATGAACTCTCCCATGAAATAGACATGGATAACAGAGTGGATTAAAAAACAGTATCCTACAATATGTTGCTTACAAGAAAGACACCTGAAGCAGACATACAAAGTAAAGGTAAAGGGTTGGAATAGAATCTATTATGCTTCAGCCGAAGTAAAAAAAAAAAAGCCTGGATAAAAATCCTTATCTTAGACAAAGTAAAAGCAAAAATGGACCTAATTAATAGAGATAAAGAAGGAAACTACATCTTCCTAAAAGGTACCACAAACAATGAAGCAATCTAATTAGAAGAGCAAGGAATAGTCTACCTGTCAGATCTACAGGAGATATTTCTTTCTTAGCACCCATGCATTAAGGACTTGTGCTGCAAGACTGGGTGTTGCTCTCTGGCCCATAGTCTAGGCAATGCCCATTCATAACAAGAGAAGCCTTTTAAAAACAAAAGAATTATCCATTGAAGAATGGCTGAACAAGTTGTGGTACATGAATGGAATGGAATGCTATTGTTCTATAAGAAATGATTAGCAGGCAGATTTCAGAAAAACCTGGAAAAACTTACATGAACTGATGGATGCTGAGTGAAGTGAGCTGAACCAGGAGAACACTGTACACAGTAATAGTAACATTGTGTGATGATCAACTATGATTGACTTAGCTCTTTTCAGCGATACAATGATCCAAGACAACTCCAAAAGACTCATGACAAAAAATGCTATCTACATTCAGAGAAAGAACTGATGGAATCTGAATGCAAATCAAAGCATACTATTTACACTTTGGGGGGTGGTTGTGGGTTTTTTCCTTTTCTACTGTTTCTTCTTTCACAACATGATTAATGTGGAAATACATTTTACATGATTGCACATGTATAACCTATATCAGATTGTTTGCCATCTTGGGAAGGGGAGAGGGGAGGGAGGGAGAAAAATCTAGAACTCAAAATCTTTCAAAAAATGAATGTTGAAAATCGTCTTTACGTGTAATTGGAAAAAACAAGATACTATTAAATTTTTAAAAAGGAATTTTCAAAGTATTCTAAGGAAATAAAAGAGCATCATTTCTCATTTTTTATAACCAGAAAACTAAGGCAAGAGAATTAGCAATGTACCCAAGAACACATCTTTAGTCAGTAACAAAGTAAGAAAATAGAAATGACAGAAACACAAAATCTAGCTTCCTAAAAGCAAAGTCTTTAGCACCATGTGAGGTTTCCTGAATTATGGGAAATTACACTGTTGTGTGTTTTTTTACAGTAAATAATCTCATTCCTTCAGAAACCATGTTGGGTTAGAAAGTGACTACTGCTAACATGAAAGGAAAGAGACATGGGGTTTTTTTTTGGTCGCAAGTGTTATTGGTTTGATTAATAGGGTCACAAATTTAGAGCTGGAAAGAAAGAGGAAAGGGGAAAGGAATAAGCATTTATATAGGGCCTACTGTTTGCCAAATATTATGCTAAGTGTTTTTATAAATGTTATCTCATTTGGAAACTCAGAGATCAAATAATCCAATCTCTTAATTTTACAGATGGGGAACTGAGTACCAGAGAGGATGAGTGACTTGCCCATGGTCGCAGAAAGAGTAAACACCAAAGTCAAGATTGAAACCCAAGTCTTCTAACTCCAAATCCAACTCTCCTTCTATTCTTCCACACTAACATCAGACAAACCTTCTGATAAGATATTTCAATTGGATGTCATGTTCCCTCTCCTCCCACAAAAAAAAATAGAGCACTTAGGTGCAACTGAATACTTTATTCTAACTCAAAGGCAACTACATCAGAGGAAGCAGTTCAGTAATATCGTGACATATCACCTTCCCAACCATGATGATGGCTGTATGAAAGATCCTAACACAGTGTTAAAATACAGTGATCACATATATATAATTTATATCATAAGAAAAATGGAAGAAAATGAATGGAAATATCTATCACAACTAGGCCTGACAACTAGGGCTAAACAAAGAAGTTAGATGACTTTTCCAAGAAGATTACTGAGAGAGACAGATGGGGGTGGGGGGAGGGGGAGAGAGGGAGAGGGAGAAAGGGAGAGAGAGAGAGACAGAGAGAGAGAGAGAGAGAGAGAGAGAGAGAGAGAAAGACTGTTAAGCTTGAATATGAATCCCAATCTCAATTCTAAACCAAGAATTCTTTCCGCTACTTTATGTTGCTTTAGTTGAACTTTTTTTGTTGAACTTTTTTATTGTCACTGCCTTAAACTGATCTTCAGGACGTGTTGAAACCTGCAGGTGGCATGAAAGTTAACTTGTCAGATCCTCAAACTCTTTCTATATGGCTGACCCCAACAGCTCTCTGCCATTTTCCTCACCATTCACTGTCACGTCATTCTTTATCTACTTCACTTCCATTGAGTTAAAGCAAGAGTAGGAAGGATTTCATAATCTCGTATGATTTGGTTCTACAGATTACCATAAACAGATTCTTCTGCTTTAATTTGCCAGCCTTTAGATAGAAAATTTCACCCTATAAGAATCTGAAGTAGCTGGATTCAATTCAATCCAATGAACATTTATTAAGCACCTATAACATGCTAGGCACTGTGCTATGTGCTATGGATATCATTAATAAAAAGAACACAGTCCCTGCCTTCAATAAGCTTACAATCTAAAATGAGAGACAACACACAAAAGGAGGTAGGAAGTGGGGTGTGGTGAGACACCAGAGAACATCTTATTCCCTGAATTGAAACCAGGGTGAGCAGTAGTTGCAAAGTGGAATAATCTAAAAATCCAGTATCTGCCCTCTGTAAAGAAAGTCATTAGGAGGAGTTTGGTACTCCCCCTCTAGCCCTCCAGTTAGAGGACAGAAGAGGCTGAGGAAAGTGTGGTCAGTTAAGCCTTGAGTTAACAGCATGATGGTGACTTTAGAAGTGATGATTTCTTAACTAAATAAGGGATAGAGTAGGTCATAAAGAATAAAACTCGTCATTTTTACTAAACAAAACTAAACAAAATGAGTTAAGAAAAGAAAAGAAACCATTTATTGGGGTAAAACCATAAGATATCTTTGATAAAGTTCTTATATCTAAGATGTAAAGGGAATGAACATGAATATATGATAACAAAGAGACAGTGTGGATTAAAGAGATCTGATCTCAAGTCAGGGAAAACCCGTATTCAAGCCCTGCCCTTGACAAATACTAGCTGTGTAATCCTGGGCTACAGTTTCCCCCAGCCGCACCCCCACCCCAGGAGCTCTCTAAGGCTATGAGTTGCTGAGCAAATCCCAATATGCATGGGGAAAGAGAGTTTCCTTATAGAGAGTTTCTCTAACAATGAAATCACAAACCTGGCCTAATGCCAATATAGATCAAGCCACTCCCAAACAAATAAATGTTCAAAGGATATGTATAAGCAGTTCTCAAAATAATTTCAACCTAATATACAATGAAATGAAAGATCACTCAGAATAAGATAATACTTAAAAGTGAGAAATCAAAAGAATTTTGAAATTCTACCTTTTACCCAATATTTTGACAAAGATGTATTATTGTTCAGTAATTTTTCAGTCATGTCCAATTCTTCATTACCCCATTTGGGATCTTCTTGGCAGAGATACTGGAGTAGTTTGCCATTTCTTTCTCCAACTCACTTTATAGATGAAGAAACTGAGGCAAACAGTGGCTTGCCCAGGGTCACACAGCTAATAAGTGGCTTAGGCCAGATTGAACTCAGGAAGATGAGTCTTCTGACTCCAGGCCTGGTACTTTATCCACTTCATCATGATAATGTTGGAAGAACTACAAAAATACAGACACATTAATATTCTGTTGGTGTAGCTATGAACTGATCCAACAATTCTGAGAAGCAATTTGAAAGCAAATGATAGCACTTTTGTGGTAGCAAAGAACTGGAAAAAAAAGTAACTGCCTGTTCATTGGGGGAATAACTAAACAAACTAGTACATAAACGAAAATGGAATAATACCGCTTCATGAGGTATCTATGGTAAATTCAGAGAAAAAATGATGAAAGGGATAGTTTGAGAAAAACGTGAAAATATTTGTATGAGCTGATGCAGAGTGAAATGAGCAGAACCGGGAAAACAATGTACACAGTAAGAGCAATATTATAAAGATAATTAACTACAAAAGCTTAAGAACTACGATCAATGCAATGTAATTGGTTCCCTATAATTACCTGTAATGACAGACTCGAGATGCAAAATGAGATATTTCCTAGAATAATTTGATTTGTTATAATGATTTTGTGGCAGCTAAATGGCATAGTGGATAGAATACTGGACCTGGAGTCAGGAAGACCTGGGTTCATATCCATTGTCAGATACTTACTAGCTGTCTGACCCTGGGGAAGTCACTTACCCTCTGTCTGACTCAAATTTTCTTGTCTTTAAAACGAGGATAAGAATAGCATCTACCTTTCATGGCTGTGGTAATAATATTTTTAAAATGCTTTCCAAATCTAAAAATGCATATAAAAGCTAGCTATTTCTTATTTTCCCTCTCCTATGGGGAAATGGGAGGGAGAGAAAATAAATTCTAGTTCATTGAAAAAAGGATTAAAAATAATTCAGAAAGACATGGGAAAGCTTATGTGAAATGATGCAGAATAAAGTAAGCAGAGCCAAGAAAACAATATATGCAATGAATACAATAATATAAATGGAATGAATAATAAAATAGAACTGAATGCTATAATTCTAATGACTAAGGTTAGTCCCATAGAAAAGTTGGAAAAATTCACTTCCCTTCCCTCACTGGAGAGGTGGAAGACCATGAGAGTGAATTGTTACATATACTATCAGATGAAGCGGATTTGCTGCTTGGTTTTATTGAACGTATTATTTTTATTTCTCTTTTTTTAATATCTGTTACGAGGGGAGGCTTCTGAATAGGGGAAGAGAAGGGATATTTTCATAAGCTCTCATTCTTGCTTACTGTAAGCCTATCAGTTGGATATAAAAATAAGACATCAATAAAAAGGAAAGCAAATAAATATCATAGTAATGATTTTACTATAATTTCAAGTCCAGATGTTTTTCTTTCTCCTTTCTTTTCTTTTGACGTGAGTTGTGATCTTATAATAAAGGGAGCTAGCAGCAAACAAAAGAATTGCTAACACAGTACTCTTGAATCCAAAGGAATACAGCATGGACAGTATTATCAGAGTTCAGCCAAGGGCCAATAAGAAGCAAAAAATGTGATGATGTGCTATGTAGGATTGCCAACCACTGATGCCAGCTGGGCCAGTGATCTTGGGCATCATCAGTAAGACTAGAAAATGAATCATCCTGAATTGGCCAACAAGCAAGGCAGTTTCTGTATGTCAAAAAGCAAAGCTCTGACTGCAGCAGCAACTGCAGTGAGGATATTCTTGATTTTTAAACTAGTGAATTCTACTTTCCTAACCTGCCAAAAAGTACAGGGTTGGATGACACATGGATACAAGATGATTACACAGAGACCATCGAAGAGACTAGACTGTCTTCTCTTATTAGATCTGATGGCTAGGCAAGGCATATGCTGCTGATCTAAGAAAGCTATGGAAAACAAAAGGTTCGTAATTGGGTTAGAGATGACTTAAGGCAAGCTGAAGATGACAATAGACTCAAAAACAAAACAGTGCCTTGTTCAGGGTGGAAGATAAGGAGTGTTGTTATGAGATGAAGAAAACTACAATTGTGGATTGGAGATTCACAACCTACAGTAATCCCTATAGCTTCAAACTCGAATTTCATACCTTGTTCACAAAAACTCCATTGCCAAGAGAAAGAAAGATGAACTTGTCATAATGCTGTTATACAATAAGCTCATCTACCAAAATGGCCTCTGTATAACTCTAGGAATAGAATAAAACTGCTTGGGGATGGTTTGGAATACATACCATAAAACTCATTCCATGACTGCACAGGTGTAGGGAAACTACTTCAACTTTTGCACTTGAGTTGAAAGACATAAGAAACACACAATAAAAAAGAAGAAAAACTCCCTTCAGTATCTCCCCCATATCATTCCATCTTGAACAGGACTGATGGTGCAATCTTAAGAAACAAGGTGGCACAGTGGATAGAATGCTGAACTTGGGGTCAAGAAGAGATGAGTTCCTATCTAGCCTCAGTCACCATCTTAGCTGTGTGACTCTGCGCAGGTAATTCAACCTCTCTTAGCCTCAGTTTCCTCATCTGTAAAAACAAAGATCAAAACAGTATATACGTCCTAGAACTATCATAAGGAAGAAAAGACTTAACCTATGTAAAGCACTTGGTAACTCCTCAAGCACTATATTAATACTAGCTATTACCTATTCTTAATAAACTCCTCTGATGGCAAATTAACTATAAACTCTTTATCCCAGGCTTTAAGGCTCTGCCGTATGGGGATCCAATCTGGCTTTATCTGACACTATTTTTCTTCATACACTCTATATTCCAGGAAACCTGGAATCTACTCAGCATCCCTGCTCGTTCATGTTTCCAGGACTTTGTTCCTACCACATGCCATATTTTGAGTGAATCTTTGTTCCTCTCTGACTCTGAACTGTTGAAATCTTTCCCTTCCTTCAACATCCCAGTCAGGCATCACTATCTCCGTAACTCCTTCCTAGAGCCTCTCTCCTGGAAACAATCACTCTATCCTAAAGTTTCTTATAGCACTTTTCTAGACCTCTCGTATTTATCATGTTCTTTTTGTATTATACTTATTTGTGTATATCTCTCCTCTGCTAAACTGTAAGTTTCAGTAGGGTAGATACTATGGCATTTTTATCTTGGTAGCCCTAGGAAGGACCTTACACAAAGTAAGCTTTAGTAAATGTTTGCTGAATGAATGAACCAGATAATAGGTCCAGAAGAGGCTACCCATGTCTTCTTCTGCTTGCTGCTCTAAAGCTTGAGACTTCCCATTCCCTTATCCTCTGTCTCAGAATCTCTTCTCTAAAGCTGAATAATAGCTAGAATTTATATAACATTTTAAAGTTTGCAAAGTTCTTCAAATATTTTAACTCATTTGATCCTCATGATAACCCTGTGAGATAAATGCTATTATCATCCCTACTTAACATATCAAGAAACAGAGAATAAAAGAAGTAAACTGCCTAGAGTCACACAGTTCAGTAAGTCTTGGAGGCAGGATTTGAATACAGGCCTTGATTCCCAGTCCAACACAGTTTGTTGCTGAATACAGATAGATCTCAAAGACTGCCTGGGCAGAAGTGACTTTTACATACTAAATACAAGTTACCAGTTTAGTTTGTAGACCATTATTGTTCATTATCATCCTATCCGATTCATTGATTTGATGTTTATCTCGTAGAGGTAAAGGATAATTTAATCAGTTTTCATTCTATTTCAGTGATTTGACTTTTTCAATTTTTCAGCCTCCTATCACTGTCTCTGAAGGACTTCAATGTCAACCACATCACCCAGAAGTCTGAATAGATAAGTTGGTAATGACAATAACCCATATTTATATACAGCCATCCTGTGGGGTAGGCATTACAGGTATTATTCCTATTTTACAGATGAAGGAACAAAGTCTGAAAGAAATGAAGATGAGCTACCAAAGATCCCATAAATACTAAATATCAGAATCAGGATTTGAGCCCATTTCTGTCACAACTTGGGGTAGCTAGATGATATCAGTGGATGATAGAGTGCCAGGCCTGGAGCCAGGAAGAATCATCTTCCTGAGTTCAAATCTGGCCTCAGACACTTACTAGCTGTGGGGCCCGGGTCAAGTCATTTAACCCTGTTGGCCTCAGTTTCTTCATCTATAAAATGAGCTGGAGAAGGAAATGGCAGACCACTCCATTATCTTTCCCAAGAAAACTCCAAATGGGACCACAAAGAGTCAGACATGACTGAAATGATTGAACAACAATTCTCACAACTACAAGGTGTACTTCAGTCTATACTACCATCTTCCTCTGGCACATAATTCCTTCTCTACTATCCAGAAGGTGCCCAGCAAACCAGTTCACATTTACTGAGCACCAACTTACCTTAACAGCAAATTACTGCTTTGTAACCAATCATCTCTAAGAGGTCCTCCCCACTGCTTCACATATAATATAGGTGGAGTACACAAGCTGGGTTACCCTGAACAAGCTATCCTTCACTAAAGCCCCTTCCAACTACCTAATTCTCTGATCTATGTTTCCAAGAAAGTTGGCTAGACATAAAGCCACTGCTGGCCTCACAGCACAAAATAATTCATACTTAGTAGGGTGCGGAAGTTATTTAGCACAGATTCATAAAATGTTGGAGCTAGAAGAGACTTAAGAAATTATCTAATCCAACACCTTTCATTTTACAGGTGAGGAAATGGAAGTTAAATGACTTACTCAAGGTCACCCAATTAATTTGTATCATGAGTACAAATCAAAAGGGAGGCAACTGACCCAAAAGATTTTTTGTTAAACTTTCCTCTGTAACTTGTGAATGGATGGCTCTCTTCCATCTCTGACAGAATATATAGTTATCATGGTTAATGGAGCAGATCTTTTTCTTGCCTCACAGATATAAACGGAATCATTATAGTATCATATGTACAGTCTGCTGCTGGACTTTGCTCCTGAATGTTCACTCTCTTAAGGAACTCAAGGAGAAAATTTTCTATTGTAGAGTGAGCATGGAAATGTTTCAGCCCTGAACAGTTTTCTGCTTGTAAGTACCCTACTTTCAGGTGTTAACTCCTTTTTTCTTGTCTGCTAAAGTCAGATTTATATTTCTATTGTCCTTGGAACTTGGATGGTCTGAATGGAGGGGGAAGGAGGAAAAGGGAAATGGACATTTGTAAGAATCTGACATTATGGCACAGCTAAACAACAGAGTAGAAATTAAGAAGATTTGAATTCTCTTTACAATTCTCATTCAACACTATTAAGAGTCAGCTGTTGAGGGGGCAGAGCCAAGATGGCGGCTGGAAAGCAGGGACTTGTGTGAGCTCCCTGCCAGGTCCCTCCAAAAACCTATAAAAATGGCTCTGAATAAATTCTAGAACTGCAGAACCCACAAAATAGCAGATGGAAGCATGGATCCAGCCCAGGACAGCCTGGATGGTCACTGGATGAGGTCTATCATGCACAGAGCAGAGGGGAGCAGAGCCCAGAGCCAGCAGCGGCAGGACCAACCAGACCAGGAGCCGGGCAGAACAAGCCCCAGCACCCTGAATCAGTGAGCTGTGGCAGTTACCAGACTTCTCAATCCACAAACACCAAAGACGAAAGAGAAGGTTAGTGGGAAAAGCTGCGGGGAACAGAGTGAAAAGAGTTTGCAGTTCGGCCACCACCCCGGGGCAGCAGGGGTGGTACAGCTACAGAACTACAGATGCAGTTACTTCCAGCCCCAGGCCCACCTGGTGGGAGGAATTAAGTGGCAGATCAGAGCAGGAGTGCAGAGCCTGCTTAAGATTTTCGTCAGGTCTGGGTTGGTGGTTCTTGAGGAAGGAGGAGTGCTGGTGTGGCAGAGCTGGCTGTATAGAAATTGCTCTGAAATCAACAGCGCATCCCCTCAAACTTAGAACAAAGTACTCTTTACACTACAAGCAGTCATACCCTGCTGAAAAACTCAAGGGTCAAGTAAGTTTGCTGGGTATATGGCCAGGCAGCAAAAACACACTCAGATTCAGTCTCAGACCTT
>JAQQSZ010003527.1:0-14419 GCA_028646595.1 Phalanger gymnotis
CTACTTCTCTAACTTGCTTTTCCAAATCCTTTTTGAGCTCTTCCATGGCCTGAGACCAGTTCATGTTTTTCTTGGAGGCTTTTGTTGTAGGCTCTTTGACTTTGTTGACTTCTTCTGGCTGTATGTTTTGGTCTTCTTTGTCACCAAAGAAAGATTCCAAAGTCTGAGACTGAATTTGGGTCTGTTTTTGCTGCCTGGCCATGTTCCCAGCCAACTTACTTGACACTTGAGTTTTTTGTCTGGGTATGACTGCTTGTAGACTAAAGAGTTCTATGTTCCAAGCTTGGGCAGATGCGCTGCCACACCAGCACTCCTCCTTCCCCAAGAACCCCCAACCAGGACTGGACTCAGATCTTCAGCAGGCTCTGCACTCCTGCTCTGATCTGCCACTTAATTCCTCCCACCAGGTGGGCCTGGAGCCGGGAGCAACTGTAGCTCTAGTTCTGTAGGTTCCCACCTTGGCTGCCCCTGGGGTGGTGGCCAAACCACCAATTCCTTTTTACACTCTGTCCCCAACAGCTTTTCCCACTAACCTTCTCTGTTGTCTTTGGTGTCTGTGGGTTGAGAAGTCTGAACTGATGCAGCTCACTGATTCAGGGCGCTAGGGCATGCTCCGCCTGGCTCCTGGTCTGGCTGGTCCACGCTGCCCATGCTGGGCTCTGCTCCGCTCCCAGCTCCATGTGCGAAAGACCTTACCCGGAGACCATCCAGGCTGTCCTGGGCTGGAGTCCTGCTTCCCTCTGCTATTTTGTATGTCCTGCAGCTCTAGAGTTGGTTCAGAGCCATTTTTTATAGGTTTTTGGAGGGACTTGGTGGGGAGCTCACGCCAGTCCCTACTTTCCAGAGCTATGTTGAAACTTTGAAGTACAAACACAAGAGTCAAGAGAAATATAAAAATGTAAATATAAGTGAGCAATCATAATGGACTAAACAAGGATAAATTGCTTATGTCCTAATATGGAGAGATGATGCAGACGTTGCCTCTGGGGATCACAGTCCATCAGGGATCATATACTGAGTCTAATTAGATAGGAGGCCTGGGAATGGTTTGGTTATATGCTGATGATCTTAAAGGAAGAATGGAAAGGGAGGGGAAGAGGATTACTAGAAACATTGGAGAGAACAGTCTCACAGAATGAGGGTGTACTACAAGTCTATAAAACAAGGAGGGAAGGTTGGGGTGATCAAACGACACTAGAATCTCACTCACATCCAGAGTGGTCAAAGAAGGGAAGGATAAATACACACATACACACACACACACACACACACACACACACACACACACACACACACACCCCATGAGATACATTTCATTCAATAGAGAAATAGGAAGGAAAGGGAGATAATGGAGGAGAGAGAATTAGAGGAAGAGTAGATTAAGGGAGAGATTAGTCCCAAGCAAAGCAAAATCTAACTAAGGATGTACAAAAATGTCTACAGCTCTTTTTTGAGGGGGCAAAGAATTAGAATTTGAAAGGGTGCTCATCAACTAGGAAGCAGCTGAACAAGTTGTGGCATGTAAATGTGATGAAATATTATTGTGTTGTAAGAAGTGATGAAAGAGACAGTTTCAGAGAAACCTGGGAAGACTTATATGAACTTATGCAGAGTGAAGTGAGCAGAATCAGGAGAACAATTTATACAAAGACAACAATAGCGTAAAGTCAAATAACTTTGAAAGACTGAGGAACTCTGATCAGCATAATGGCCCACCGTGATTGCAGAGGACTAACGGTGAAACATGCTACCTACCTCCTAACAGAGAAGTTAGAGTACAACATAAGACATAATTTTTTGGACGTGGTCAATGTAGAAATTTGTTTTGACTATACATGTTTCTAATGTTTTTTTCCTTAATGTGGGGGAGGGTAGAAGAAAGAAAAAGCAGATTTTTCAGAAAAAAATAATTAAAAATGAGTTTCTTCATCTGTAAAAGGCAGTTAATGATATTTTCACTGTGTCTCCCATAAGGTTATTGTATGAAAAGTGTTTTGATAACCGTAAGAATACACAAAGGATCTGAGATTTTATCATAGGAGAGTATGGAAGTACGGGAGTATGGGAGCTCCCTCCATTTATTCAGATCACCATACACATCTATACCTAATTGGTCTACCTACCCTATGTGCCTGAGGTGCATACAATGATGCCCTGAGAACTACCCAGCTAGTGTCAATGACTGGATTTGAGCCCGGATCTTCTCAGATCTTCCCTTAGCACCCTATATACTACACCAATTGTCTCCAAACTTTTTTGATGATAAACTCCATCACTAGAAATATTTTGAGCACATCCTCTTAATATGTGTATATTTACTTATTTATAAATCATATAATAATAATTGCTAGCATTTATCTAGTATCTTAAGGCTTGTAAATTGTTTTACATATATTATCTCCTTTGATCTTCATAACAACCCTGTAAGGTAAGAGCTATTACTATTTCCATGTTGTAGATATGAAAACTTAGCTTGAGAGAAGTTGAATCACTTGTCTGCTAGTAAATGTCTAAGGTGGAATTTGAACTCAGGTATCCCTAATTCCAAATCCAATGTTCTATTTACTCAATTCTCTACCCTACAAGCATATTACTAAACATATGCATTATAAATAGACATAAAAACAGAAATAAAAAAGGATGTGATAAGGATGAAATGAGTCTGATCCTGGAGGTAATTGAGAGCTACTGGAGGTGACTAAGCAGAGGTGGTAGTGGTGGTGGTGCCTTAGCACAATCACTTTGACAGTTGGTATGGAGGATTCATTGGAGTAGGAAGAGAGTTGAGTCAGGGAGACCAATTAAGACCAATAACTGTCATAGTCGAGATGAGAAATGAGGAGGGCCTGAACTTGGGGAGTGGTTGTGGGAGTGGAGAGAAGAGGAGAGATGGGAAAGTTGTGGAGGACGTAGAAAGTGTCATGTTTTGGCAACTGATTGCATATAGGGGTTGGGGAAAGTCAAAGGTGACACCAAGGCTATAAGAACCTGGATGCCTGGAAGAATGGTGGTGCCTTCAATAGTTGGAAGACAGGTGGGCTTTGGAGGAAAGTGAATGTAATGAGATCTTCCATGAGGCAGATCTCAACCAATTCTCACTTGTTCGTCCTGTCTGATTCCTTCTGTACCACCAAAAGTGAAAAGAGGCGAGGCAGGGCTCTTATTCACTGGTCACTGTCCCAGAGCATAGAAACCCAGGATGCTTGCTGCAACCACAAGGTGGCACAGAGGCAAAATTTTTTCCCATTGTACCTGTCCAGCTGTTGCTGTGAATCTCTGAGAATCCCGAGGGTCCAAGCCTAGCTAAGACGGCCCAGCAGAGAAAGGGAGCAGAGTGGGAGAATGTTGGGGGACAAGGATAGATGTGGTTGTCTTGGAGACAAGCCTCATGCCGGGCTATCATACAAAGGTAAGATGTGACTCATCTTCTTCCCCTCCTGATAGGTTAATCATACAGCCCTTGGGATCAGTCCACTGCTACCCTGAGTTAAGGTCAGGGCTCCCCAATAAGCAAGGCAGAGATGAAGGGAAGAGTTTGGGAAACTACTACATGATACCACACTTCTTCATCAACCTTAAGAAACACTACATAATAGGAGCTGTTATCATGGGATAATTCCATTTTTGACATTATCCCATTTTGACATCCATCTTTTGGTTCTTCTGTACTTCCTAGAAAGCAGCTAGCTCCAATGGCGGCTTGTTGACTGACTACCCAGTCATCCAACTTGGCATTTTGCTGCCATCTGGTGTACAGTCCAGGATCAGCACCTCATTTGAGTTAATATTTTCTATTGGGTGTAGCCCTGGAAATAAGTGCAGATGGTGCAACTAGGGTGCCTTTGGTTTATGCTGAATGACAATAAAAACATAAATTATGGAGTGGTTGAGATCTTTAGTACTAGGAAAATAAACAAAGATAATTACCATGGAGCTATAAGGTAAACTTAAGAAGGAAAGTATTAGAAAGTTCACTTAGAGAGTGTCTAGACTGGCTGTGGGAACTTTCCTAACAGAGTCTACTAACTCATAGCTGTCTTCTTCCTTCCTCCTCCTGCCTGCCCCTCCACCCCCTCCAATTCTAGAATGTCTTAGGTGGAAGGGCCCTTGGAACCCAGAATGTGAGAGCTGGGAAGGCCCTTAGAACCCAGAATATCAGAGCTGGAGGAGTTCTTAGAACACAGAATGTCAGAGCTGGGAGGGCCCTAGAACCCAGAATATCAGAACTGGAGGGGTTCTTAGAACGTAGAATGTCAGAGCCAAGAAAGCCCTTACAGCTAGAACTTTAGCTCTGGAGGGCACCCGCTTAGTTGTACATAGTTGTTTGTGTGTAGTCTCCCTCATTAGATTATGAGCTCCTTGAGAGAAGGGACTGTCTTTTTCTGTATCCCCAACACTTAGCACAGTGTCTGGCATATAGTAGGTGCTTAATAAATGTTTACTAAAAGACTAATTGGTCTTAGGATAGAGAACTTCAGATTCGGAAGATACCTTAGAATTTAGAGGCAAGGGACCTAGATTTGAATCTAGGCTCTGCTGCTTCCGACTTGGGTGACTAGGCAAAATTACTTAACCTTTCTGGGCCTCAGTTTAATTATCTGCGAAATCATATTTAAAAGTGATGATCTCTAAGGTCTCTTCCAGCTCTTAATCTATGATTCTATGGGCATAGCATATTAGATCTGGAAAGGATTTAAGTTCATTTAGTCCTGTCTTTCATTTAATGAATGAGAAAATCGAGGCAAATGAAGACATTTGTCTAAAGTAATGCAAGGTTGCATTAATGTAAATGTAGCACTAAGGCAACTACCCCAACTCCCACTTTCACTGATGAGTCAGGTACCTTAGCAAGGCAACATCTCTCCCCGCCCCCCCCCCGCCGTCTCCCAGCTCTAGGGGTGTACCCCCTGAGGGGTTAGGGTGTCTCTCTAATGATTGACTTGAGCCCCTCTTCCAAAACATTCCCTCCAATGTCGGTCACCAGCACTTAGTGCCCCAGTTTCATTTAATCAATTAACATCAGTTATCCTTTGCAAAGGGAAATTTACAGAGAAGATATAGTAAGAATAGAATGTATAAAACTTTCTCCACCCCCAACACCAGGAGGAACACTCTCTCCAGTACCATTTTGGTCTCTGAAGAGAGTAGGCTCAAACTTAGACCAGCTTCTATAAAACATTTGGCCCACCTAATTCGCTTTTGAATGTGATATAACAGATGGTTCCTCTTATTAGACCCATAATCTTGGCTTTGGGGTCAATCCACTGATGGTCTGGGTACTGGTCACTCACTCTTCAAGGCTGTACTGACAGTCCACAAACTCAGTATATAACAATTATATTAGTAAATACCCCTTTTAAAAATCTAATTGGCTAATTGATGTCATTGAAAATAATGGAGGGGATTACCCCCTGAGGGGCCTTAGGAGCCATACCACTGAGAGGACATCCTCCTATTGCCTAATATAGCTATGTCATTAATACAGGATTCTTGCATCAAATTGTATCTTGGTAGACAGATTTCATAATTGACAATATATGGTCATCAAAGTTCAAAGAATGGATTTCTATCTCGAAGCCATAACTGAATTTTTAAACTTGGGTCAACAAGTACCCCAAACCACACTTGGGACAAGTCACAAGTGGTGTGGAGTTGGGGAATGGACACTACCTAGGGGAAAGAGAGAGATACTAGTTCACTAGTTCCTGAGGATAGATAACCAGAGACTATCTTGAGTCTGCTCCCTACCCTTGAAGAAGTCATCTGGTAGCTTCTGCTGAAGGAAATTTCCCACCGTTGGACTAAATCTTACCCTGTAGCAAAGCTCTTATTACCTTACCTTGCTTATAGCTTTTCTATGACTTCTTGAAGAGATGCTAGCCCAAAGTGACAAAACACTACTCATATTTAGTGAAAATTTGGTTCTCTCTCTTCTCGAACATTCCATAGTGTGGAAGATGCTGTACTATCACCATCTACATTCATATAAAAAAAATTGCTCTATGTGGTATATAACACTGAGTAAGGAAGAGATCCTAAATGTGATTTCCATTGCTGTAGGTGGTATAGGACTGAGCCATCAGGCTTCAACAATATTCTATGGAGTGGGTCAAACCAAGGAACTGGAGGAATTAGTCAGAAGGAATTGGAGAAAATTTGCTCAAGGCAAGAAAGACAGCTATTTTAAATAATCTCAGCATTTCAAATTCAATGTTCACATCTAGGTTTTATTTCCTTTGTAATTTCATTAAATTCTAAACTTTAAAAATAAATTTTCTACATGATTGTATTCTTGAAGTATTTGCTATTTGGGATTTATATGCGCCATTTGCCCTTTTTTTGTATCACAGTCTCACATCAAATCTGGAAGTACTTGAAACACTGTTGAATTAAATCTGAAATGCTAAAAAGAAAGGATGTATGTGAGTAAGGCAAGATTCATGACCTGGAGGATGACCATGAACATGCCTGTAGGGTTCAGAATCGCAAAGTATGAAAAACTCTCTAGGTAGAAGGCAGAGGGAGTATAACATTTATTTAGGCACCAAAGAATAAAATCCCAGAACCAGTAATTCCAATTCAATATAGCAATAATTGTATTCCAGAACCAGTAAGCCCACATCAATGTAGCAACAAGGATATTAAAACACAGTATTACAGCAAAGAGCCAAGTCATCCTTTAACCTTTCCCCCTCCCCCCCACCCCACCCCCTGCTAGGGCCTTCCCATGAGCAATTACTCACATATCCTAACTGTTTGCTTGCCTATGTCTTCTCCCCCCTTAGTCCTCTGGTCTACAGCTCACTGGTCTCCACTCTCCCCTCAGCACTCCCTTCTGCAGCTCTGTGGACTCAGAGTTCTTACTCCTTCTCCTTGGGCTGAATTCTGAAATCTGGCTTTTCTTTTGACTTCTGAATTCTTGGTTCTCGATAGCTATCTTCTGGGTGTTTATGTTCTTTTTAGGGACCAAGGGCTTCAAGCCCAATAGGCAAAAGAATGTGAGAAAGATCTTTAATCACTGATTGGCATCACAAAGGTATGGGCCTGCCTCTCTTAACTGGCCCCACCTGAGGCCTATTGAATGATCTTCAATCACATGATCACCACATTCAGCAGCCCCAAGATCCTTCACATCCATTACATAGGCCACTTAGGTCTCAATAGGCATTAACATTTCTTAAGTACAACAAAATCCCCTCAAAATAAACACATCTCATTTGCAAAACACTTAACATATCATCTCTTCACTAGAGTGGCCACGTGGCTCACTGTCAGCCCCTAGATCTTTGTATCCATTACATAGGTCAATGGGAAACTGGTGCCAAAATACCATAACAGTATGACAATATGACGAGGATAGTACAAAAATAAGTATACAGAACAATATCATCATTCCCTCCTCAATCGAATGGGGCTCAGAATCTTGGGGTAAGGGGCAAAGGTCTTGTCCTCTATAGTTTCTTCCTGCTGAAATTGGATATAGAGCTGTCCCTGCTCCAAGAAGTCAAGAGTCCCATTTGAGAGGTCAGTTCTTTAGCAAGCTAGTACCCAGAACTCGATTGATGCCAGGTCCAGGGATGACACAGCACAGTCATGGACAGTGGGTGATGTCCAGCTTAAGCAATCAGTCCTCTGCAGGCATAGGGTACTTAATTCTGGAGGAGACAGAACTAGCAAAAAGGATAAACAAAACAAAGGCCAAAAAGAGTAGGCAAATATGGGCTATTCTACAAACAAGGTCATCTCCATTTTTATTGAGACTCCAACTATGCAATGTCAATTCAACCTCATAGCCAAACTCAGTCAAACTCTTTTCAAAAGGAACACAATGAGAAAACTAATCTAAGAGGATCCCATCCTAGATAGAGACTAAGACTATCCTCACAGTCTTTCCCCAGATGTACAAGAGAATACAATGGGTAAACTAATTCAGGAGGATCCCATCCTAGATACAGACTAGGATTGTCCTCACAGCCCTTTTGCCTCAGATACAAACTTCCACTTGTTAATAGTACAAGATTGCATTCCCTCTGAGTAGCTTGTGGCATTTATTGGCATTAGCCATGCTTCTGGAGTCCATGAGCACACTATCATAGCCCTATTCACGGTAAAATGTATGAGTCAAGGTCACAATTTGGTAATTATCTTCTTCTGAATAAACAGCTGTTACAATATTGTCCTTCGCATGGGCTATGATTTCTGCAGCCTTTGGAAAATCATCTGGCTTCTGTTTTACCCATACCTTAGCTCCCAATTTTATTCTATCAATAGAACCAAACCCTTCTGTTCTTCTACTAGTTGTTTTGGAAGCAGAGTCAGTTTTCACAATGGGTACTTTTTTAAAAGGAGTAATGATCACTTGAACTATTCTATCATTTCTACAAAACTGTACAGGTTCTTCACCCAAATTCTGGAGTGTCACAACAATTTCTCTTTGATAATTAGAACCTATCACTCCAGCCAATACATGTATTCCTTGAGCTGCTAATTCTGGTTTAGGTAATATCTGTCCAAAGTGATTCTTAGGGATTCTCATACATATCCCAGTAGAGGTTTAACGTGGTTAGCAGCTACTGTGGCTGTGTAAGACTAATAACACCAGCATACAGAAGGGCTGCTAACACGGGTTCTTTGATCTGCTTTTCTAAGGAAAGCAACTTTAAGGGGTTAACAGTCCCAGTTTAATTAACCATATATATATATATATATAATTCACTTCATTCGGGGGGAAAAGATCAGCCCTCTGAACTTCAAGGCAAATAAAAAACGGAAATTACAAACATCAACAGACAGACTTTGTCTGATTAAAATCACAATTCATAGTTACCAGAGAAGCACCAATATCTGTCTGAGTTATCTAAGCTGGGGGGCAGTTACAATGGCTTGCCCAGAGTGAACCCACAAAGTCAAATACCAAGCTCCCCTCAATTGTATCCTATTCAGAGCCCTGAGGGCTCTGACCTCACCCAAGCTGGGTGTGTGAAAGTTCTGCATTCCTAGTATCACATCATATACAAGTCTAATTTGCCTCAGTGCTGAGAAACATTCCAAGACAAGATCCCACTTTACCAGCCCCATTCAAACAAAGACCAGAAGCATTAAAGGCACTTAAGAGAAGAACAGCAAAAAGCCTCTGCCTGATTACCATTACATAATCTACCCCTTTCCAGGATTCTTGGTCTAACAACATCTAAATTAAATGGCCATGGATCCTGGAATAAAATAGAAGCATTATACATTGCAATCACATTCAGAGAAATATAAAAAAAAACAACATATCATTTAGTATCATTCCCCCAAATACTTGTTTACAATACACCATCCACCCCTAGGTCAAAGCAAGTCAATCTCTTTAGTCAATACAGAGTGTCCAAGTAAAGTCCTTCTTGAGGGTGTGTCCTTCTCCCCACACAGCAGTTGCAGGCTTCCTCCTGGCACCCTCAAGTACCTGCATGCTTTAATTAGCAAAGTCCCAAACAAAAGAGTCCAAATAAAGTTCTCTTGGGGATGTGTCCTTCTCCCCACACTGCTCCAGCACTCCACTTCCGAGTCCTGAGGGACAGCTGGGTAACAAAGCCAACAGGGTGGGGTCCTGGGGGTCTATGGCACTTCCCCCTACCCACCATAGTCAACTCCATCCCTCCCTCCTGGGACCCAAACAGTCCCAGGGGAAGGCAGCAAAAAAGTACACTCAGTGCCTTGCTGCAAAGTTTCCATCTTGCCCCAGACCTGAACTCCAAGCTCCTGGGTTCTTGGTGGTCCAGCTCTGGCTAGCCTCTCCTAGCTTCTGCTAGAATCCCAATGCAGGCAGCTCACCACTCTCACCTTTCCAAAGTCAGCTCGTAGGCAGCTTACAGGTTCCCATCTCACCTTTCCAAAGTTCTCACATAGGCAGTCTTCCTTGCCATTGTCTGCTTCTTCTCTCTCCTCACCAGCTGCTCCTGCTCCCATCTATTCTGCAGGAAGGCCATTCTGCATTCCTATTTCAAAACTCAACAATCTCAAGACATTCACCCTTTCAGCACAATCTGGAGCTGGGCTAATTGACTCAAGCCCTTGCTCCCACCATTCACACCTCCTCCTCCAAGACTCTGCTTGTTTTCCTCCTACAGCTTCTGCTCTGGCCTGTCTCTTCTGGAGTGCTAGTGGGGTAGGGAGAGGGAAGGAGAGGTTATCTCCCAGGACCCCTGCTCCAGGCTCCCAGGAAACCACTCACATCACTGCCACTTGCCTGTTCTCCTTCAGGCCTCTGGGGCTCCACAGAACCATAGCCACCACAAGTACAAAGAGTAGCCCAATAACTGGGACACAACCAACCATGATCTCAGTAGCCCAAAACTCCATGCTTTCCTTTTAATCGGCAGATTCTGCATGACTATACTATTTGTAACAACACTCTGGCTAGCAGCTACTGTGGCTGTGTAAGACCAATAACACCAGCATGCAGAAGGGCTGCTAACATAGGTTCTTTGATCTGCTTTTCTATGGAAAGTAACTTTAAGTGGTTAACAATCTCAGTTTAATTAAACATACATATATCATTCACTTAGTTCAGGGGAAAAGATCAGTTCCCTGAACTTCAAGGCAAATACAAACATCAACAGACAGACCTTGTCTGATCAAATCACAATACATAGTTACCAAAGAACCAAAGGGTCTAGATTATCAAAGCTGGGGGGCAGTTACAATGGCTTGCCCAGAGTCTCAACACTATTTCCATGAGTGAACCCACAAAGTCAAACACCAATCTCCCCTCAATTGCATCCTGTTCAGAGCCCTGAGGGCTCTGACCTCACCCAAGCTGGGTGTGTGAAAGTTCCCCATTCCCAGTATCACATCACATATAAGTCAATGACTCCTGATTGCCTCAGTGCTGAGAAACATTCCAAGACAAGATCCCACTTTACTAGCCCCATTCAAACAAAGGCCAGAAGCATTAAAGGCACTTAAGAGAAGAACAGCAAAAAGCCTCCCCCTGATTACCATTACAGGAAGAAAGAAAAGAAGGAAGGAAGGACGGAAGGGAGGTTAGGAGGGAGGGAGAAAAGAAGAAAGAAAGAAAGAAGAAAAAAGAAAGAAAGAGGACCCCCTCAATAACCCTTAGAGCCCTAAAGGATACAGTAGCCATGTTCTGGGAATCTGCCTTGTCAGTGCAAGTCAGAGCCAGGATAAGGACCCCCATTGTCTATATGTGCTACATACATCTTTTGTAGAGTTTTCCCTAACTACTCAGAAAAGGGGCCATTTTCACCTTAGTTCTTTCCTTTCCTTCCCATGCTACTTCCATGGTAAGCTTGCTCCTAGTAGTCATAGAATCATAGAATGTCAGACCTGGAAGGGGCCTTAGAACAGAATGCTAGATCTAGAAAGGATCCTGTAATAGAATATAAAGGATTTGGCTCAGGAGAAAAGTAAATTCAAATAGCATGAGACTTCTCTGCATTCACCAAAAACCACAGAAGGGAATAGAATAATGCGTTCCAATGAGCAAAGGATCTCAATATTTAACCCAAGATGATATTCCCCTCAAACATGAGCCTAACCATTAATGAAAAAATATGGAAGTTCAACAAAAAAGGAGCATTCAAAGCATTTACAAAGAAAACCAGAACTTCATAAATTATTTGCCTTGCAAATACCAAGATAACAGAAATACAAGAAAGGTAAACAAATACAACTAAGGAAGGAACAGGTAAATTATTCTAGAAAAAACTAAAAAGAGAAAGATATCTATGGGGTTAACAACAAAACAATAATGAAACAACATTGGAGAGATCATTAAGAGATTTCTTCCTAAAAGTTCAAAAGGAGAAAGAATGAAAACAGAAATCAAATAGCAGAAGTTATGGTGGAATGAACAGATCTCAAACATTATGGGCTAAACCTCACAACGTCTTGCCTAGGTGAATCATTTTTGGGGGGGTGGGTGGGATTAAATTATAGAATGAGAAGGTACATTAAAGGGAAGAGAGAAGGAGGAAGATAGAGGGATATATGTGATGTACCTAATCAGGTCAAAGGCTAACAACGAAGGGAAAATAGCCTCTTTCAGGAAGAAGAAAGACTACAGGAGATATGGTAAGGAGACAGATGAAAAGATTGAAAAAGGAGGGGGAAATCTTATTCCATTGGTGAGAGGGTGGGGTACTACTCAAAAATTCTCTCATAGAGAGAAGAGAGATATTCTGTAATGAGAGATGGGAGTGTTACAAAGGTTTAACAACCTTCAGGGTTTTGATGCTTAGAGAGACCACTCATTTTACCTCAAGAGAGCAACTGGCACTCAAAAAAGTGGAAATACATGGACCCAGAGAGGAGAGGGAATTCACAGAAAATGGGAAAAACATTCACAGGAAGGGAAAAGGGTAGTGAAGAACTGAACATTTAGAGACATAAGAAATTGTGGTAGTAGGGGGTGAAACAAGGATGTCCATTATTACCATTGTTACTCAATATGGCATTAGAAATGTTAGCATTAGCAACAAGAGAAGAAAAAGAAATTGAAGGAATTAGAATAGGCAAAGAAGAAGATATATCAGATTCCATGTTGTCTTGGGTAGGGGGTGGGGGAAAGAAAATCTGGAACTCAAAGTTATGTGGAACTGAGTGTTGTAAACTAAAACTAAATTAAAAATAAAAAAATCTTAATTACAGTAAGAAAGAAAAAGAAAAAAAGACTAGGCAAAGAAGAAACTAAGTTATCACTCTTTGCAGATGACATGATGATATACTTAGGGAATCCTAGAGAATCAAGTAAAAAACTACTTGCAATAATAAATAACTTTAGCAAAGTTGAAGGACATAAAATAAACATAAAATAAACACACATAAATCCTCAGTATTCCTATATAGCCCAACAGCAAGAGATACAAAGAGAAATTCCATTTTAAAAAATGTAAATATGATAAAATATTTGGGAGTCTACCTGCCAAAACAAACCCAGGAACTACATGAACACAATTACAAAACACTTTTCACACAAATAAAATCAGATCTAAATAACTAGAAAAACATCAGTTGTTCATGGTTAGGCCAAGCTAATATAATAAAAATGACAATTTTACCTAAATTAATTTACTTTTTTTAGTGCCATACCAATTAAATTACCAAAAAAAATATTTTATAGAGCTAGAAAAAAAAATAACCAAATTTATCTGGAAGAACAAAAGGTCTAGAATATCAAGGGAATTAATGAAAAGAAATGCTAGGGAAGGTGGCCTAGCCATATCAGATCTTAAACTGTATTATAAAGCTGCAGTCATTAAAACTACTTGGTATCAGCTAAGAAATAGAGTGGTGGATCAGTGGAATAGGTTAGGTACACAAGACACAGTAGTCAATGACTATAGTAATCTACTGTTTGATAAACCCAAAGACTACAGCTTCTGGGATAAAAACTCACCATTTAACAAAAACTGCTGGGAAAACTGGAAAATTGTATGGCAGAAACTGGGCATAGCCCAATATCTCACACCATATACCAAAATAAAGTGAAAATGAGTTCATGATTTAGATATAAAGGTTGATACTATAAGCAATCTGGGAGAGCAAGGAATAGTTTATCTGTCAGATTTATGGAGAAGGGAAGAATTTATGGCCAAACAAGAAATAGAGAGCATTATGAAATGCAAAATGGATAATTTTGATTACATTAAATTGAAAAATTTTTGTACAAACAAGGCCAATGCAATCAAGATTAGGAGGGAAGCAGAGAACTGGGAAAGAATTTTTACAACCTGTGTCTCTGATAAAGGCCTCATTTCTAAAATATACAGAGAACTGAGTCAAATTTATAAGATTACAAGTCATCCTCCAATTGATAAATGGTCAAAGGATATGAACAGGTGGTTTTCAGAGGAAGAAATTAAAGATATCTATAGGCATATGAAAAAATGCTCTAAGTCACTATTGATTAGAGAAATGCAAATCAAAAACCACATCTTACCTGCCAGATTGGCTAATAGGACAAAATAGGAAAATCATAAATGCTGGAGAGGATGTGGGAAAATTGGAGCACTAATGCATTGTTGGTGGAGCTGTGAACTGATCCAACCATTCTGGAGAGCAATTTGGAACTTTGCCCAAAGGGCTATAAAAATGTGCGTACTCTTTTTTTTTTAAATTTATTTTTAATATGTTTAGTTTTCAGCATTGATTTTCACATGCGTTTGAATTACAGATTTTCTCCCCATTTCCACCCCTTCCCCCCACTCCAAGATGGCGTACACTCTGGTTGCCCTGTTCCCCAGTCTGCCTTCCCCTCTGTCCCCCCATTCCCCTCCCATCCCCCTTTCCCTTACTTTCTTGTAGGGCAAGATAAATTTCTATGCCCCATTGCCTGTGCATCTTATTTTCTAGTTGCATGAAAAAAAAAAAACTTTTTTACTTTTGAACATCTATTTTTTTAAAACCTTGAGTT
>JAQQSZ010003528.1:0-14419 GCA_028646595.1 Phalanger gymnotis
CTCCAAACAATTGTAAAATAGCAACCCAAAAGAAAGCCTTTAACAGCAGAACCAGCAAAAAGACAGGGTCAAACAATCTTTTAGCCCAGGAAACTGGGAGGATTGGCAACAAAGGTCCAGATCACTCAGGTGAAAGGGGAATGCAGCCCAGGACAAGAAGCCTCCATGCAAGCCAGCAACAAGTTCCATTTCAGCAAATCAGCAGAAGATCCTGGGCACCAGTGTGGTGGAGCAGGCAAACACCAACTCCAGGACCTCCCCCCACCCCATGCCTTCGCATAGCCAGGAGAACCAACAGACTTTAGTTCCAAGAGCTACCACATGCTTTAGCAATGCCCTACGCAAAAAGGCGACCTTCAGAGGCCAGACCACTGCATGTTTCAGGGTAGCCTAGGGGAAAAATACCCCACTGGCATCACCACTAGGACACCAACTCAACATCAAGTAAGCTGCCAGACCACTACAGTCTCAAATAGAGCCAGCCACCCCCCAAAGAATAGAATAAGATACAAAGGTCCCCTCTAGGCCTCAGGGAAACATCAACACAACACCAAGTAAATAGCCAGGTCCTGCAGTCCCTGGCACAAGAAGCCTGAGACAGTGCCCCTTCCACTCTGGGAGCAGAGCTCAAATTTAAAAGAAAGGGAAAAGGCCCTCAAAAAAAGAGGAGCAAAAAACAACAAAAAGGAATATTACCATAGAAAGTTATTATGGTGACAATGGAGACTAGGACACAAACTCAGAATAGGACAAAGTCAAAAAAAATCCTTGAACAAATCCCCAAAGAAAAACAGGAAATAGTCTCAAGCCCAGAAAAAAAAAAACTCATAGAAAAGCTCAAAAAATGAGCTAAATCATCATATCAGAGAGGTAGAAGAAAAATTGGGAAGAGCAATGAGAGTGATGCAAGAGAATTATGGGAGGGGGTAGGGACAACAACTTGGAAAACCATTTAAAAAATAGAACTGTCCAAATGGAAAAAGATACAAAAATTCACTGAAGAAAACAACTCCTTAAAGAGTAGCATTGGTCAAATGGAAAAAAAAAATGCAAAAGCTAATTGAGGAAAACAGCACCTTAAAAGTTAGAACTGGGGAAGCAGAACCTAATAGCTCTATGAGACATCAAGACTCAATTAAACAAATTCAAAAGAATAAAAAAGTAGAAGAAAATATAAGATACCTCATGGGAAAAACAACTGACCTGGAAAACAGATCCATGAGGGACAATATCGGAATCATTGGAGTAACTGAAACAAATAAACAAAAGGAGGACCTAGACAGCATCTTTAAATAAATGATCAAGGAAAACTGCCCTGATATCATGGAACCAGAAGGCAAAATAGGCATTGAAAGAATCCACTGTTCACCATTATAGCCAAATTTCAGAACAATCAGGTCAAGAAAAAAATAATGCAAGTGGCCAGAAAGAAACAATTCAAATATTAGGAAGTCACAATAAGGATTACACAGGTCTTGGCACTTGCAACATTAAAGGATCAGAGGTCACAGAACATGATATTCCAGAAAGCAAAGGAGCTAGGACACAAATTATCTACCCAGAGAAATTAAGCATAATACATGAAGGGAAAAATAGTTCAATGAAATAGAAGAATATCAAATTTTCATAAGAAGAAGACCAGAACTAAACCAAAAGTTTGATCTCCAATATCAAGGCCCAAGAGAAGCAGAAACAGGTAAACAGGGAAAGAAAAACATAAAGGAATAAATATGCCTAAACTGTTTACATCCCTATACTGGAAGATGATCCCTGTAATTCTTAAAAACTGTATCACTGATAATACAGCTAAAAGGAACATACCTAGAAAAAGGACATGGGTACAAGGTAAATTTGAAGGAATTACAGGAAAAAAATAAAGGATTATAAAGAGGAGCACAATGGATGCAGAAGGATGGGAGACGTAGAATAGGATAAATTATTTTCACATAAAGAGGTGCAAAAGACCAATTGAAGTGGAAGGAATCATGGGAGGGTAGATGATATGCATCACTTGATCCTTACTGTTGTCAGTATTGGCTGAAAGAGGGAATAATATATAAAATCAGTTGAATATAGAAATACATCTTACCCAAGAGGAAATAGGAGGGAAGAGATTAAGTAAAGGTGGGGTAGGGACTGACAGAAGGAAGGACAGATCAGGGGATGTTGAAGAAAGAAGCAAAATACTGTTGAGGAGGGAAAGGATGAAAGAAGAGGACAAACATGGGGAAGAATAGGATGGACAGAAATGCACAGAAAGTAATTATAACCGTGAACATAAATGGTATGAACTCTCCCATAAAACAGAAGTGGATAGCAGAGTAGATCAAAAATTAAAATCCTACAATATGTTGTTTACAAGAAACACACTTGAAGCAGGATGACACATAAAAAAGTAAAGAAAAAAGGTTGGAATAGAATCCATTATGTATCAGCTGAAGTTAAAAAAAAAAAGTCGGTATAGCAATCCTGACCTCAGACAAAATAAAAGCATAAATAGACTTCATTAAAAGAGATAAAGAAGGAGACTACATCCTACTAAGAGGTACCTTAGATAATGAAGCATTATAAATATTGAACATATATGCACGAAGTGATGCAGCATCCAAATGCTTAAAGGAGAAGTTAAGTGATTCACAGGAAGAAATAGATGACAAAACTACTAGTGGGTTCCTCAACTGTTCCCTCTGACAACTTGATAAATCTCTCAAAAAATTAACAAGAAAGTAGCTAAAGAGGTAAATAGCATATTAGAAAAGTTAGCTTTGACAGACCATTGGATAAAACTGAATAGGAACAGGAAGAACAACCATAAGCAAATTAGAAAACCAAGGAATACTCTACCTATGGGGAGGGGAAGAATTCATGACCAAACAAGAGATAGAGGGCATTATAAAATATAAAATAGATAATTTTGATTATATTATATTAAAAAGATTTAGTACAAACAAAACTAATGCAATCAAGATTAGAAGGAAAGCAGAAAGCTGAGAAATAAGTGTCTGTGATAAAGGCTTCGTTTCTCAAATGTAGAGAAAACTGAATCAAATTTATAGGAATACAAGCCATTCTGCAGTTGATAAATGGTCAAAGGATATGAGCAGGATTGTATCAGTAGCATCATGTGATGAACAAGTATGAATGATTCAGATCTTCTCAGCAACACCATGATCTAAGACAAGTACAAAAGACTCATGAAGGAAAAGGCTATCCATATCCAGATAAAGAACTGATGGACTCTTAATGGAAATCCACACATATTTTATTTCACTTCCTTTATTCTCTCTTGTGTTTTTTTTTTCCTTTTGATCTGTTTCTTCTTTCACAACTGTGACACACGTTTTAAAATATTTTAAATATTTTTTCATAATCATCTTTGGAAATAAACCTATTAGTAGTATTGCTGGATCAAAGGGTATAGATATCAACCCTTTGATAAATTTACATGATAACTTTATAATATATTTAAAAGGAAGAACAAGTTGTACATGATAGATTTGTAGTTTCGTGTGCAATCATCTTTTTTTTTTATATAGTATGTTATGGAAATGCTTGTTTCATTCCACAGATTTAAATGAATAAAGTTTTAGTTATTGAAAAGTGAGATACAGAAGACAAGTTCACTTCATTAATTAATTAAAATATGAAACAATAGTTCATATGTCCTATTGTGCTCTTCTAGAAGGGTAATATAAAAAAAAAAAATGTTTGGTGGTCCTATTCAACTTTCTCTGGATCAGTACTATCTGCCTGATTCATCCAAGGCCTGTGTCTTCTAGAAACCCAGAAAATTTTTCTGGTAGTATTCATCTTCTTTGAAAGGTTGTTGTGGAAACTGCCTCTTGCTACACAACTAGCCCCTGAACATAAGAGCTCCTAATCTCTTCAGTTCATATAGTTTTCTTCAAGACTTGAAACATCTTATCATTACCACTTTACTATATCTTATTACTGCTCAATCACTTGTGCTCAGGGAATGAAACACAGTACACTGAATATCTTTTGGGAAGGTACCTTGTTACTCTGTTTGGAGGAGAGTTTTACCTATGACTTGGCCTGCCTGGTACTTCAGATTCAATATTATAACACAAAAATGTTCAGAAGGGTATATGTAGGGTAAAAATATTTTTAGCTGTACCTTAGATAACATTGTTTTTAATCATTAAGTGAATCACTATTTTTTTTCTACATTAATGTGTAAATTCTATATATGTATCTCTTAATTGTCCCAAGCAAATAGTCTGACTTTATTTTTTATTTTTTCTTCCATCCTACTTTGCTTTTTGGGTCACATCATTTATAAATACATCTTATAATAGAGTTGAACTAAAGTGCTATCTTCCATAATTTTGTGCTATCTTTCGTAAGTCTGAGTACATTGACAGACAATTGCCAGGCTGACAAGGATCACATTTCAGTTTACATACTTGGTATGAACAGAATATAAACATAAACTCAGGTAGAGAGAAAGGTATTTCCTTGATAGGCCTCCACCTTACAGTTCTGAACAAAAGCACAATGTTCTCATACCCCAAATATCTATTTGGAAATTATTTGAAAAATCCATGTGCCATATTGGTACCCTTTCATCCAGGGTAAATAAAAAACAAATCAAAAAATAAATTTGCTGTCAATTCTTCATACTGTAGGCCTAGAAAAACAAGAGATAATGAAAAGTTGCATGTTACAAGAATTTGTTAAGACTTCATTTACAGGAAAGGAATGATACTACCTACTTTTATCATGTCTCTGGTAGTGCCATGGGAAAAGGGAGTGAGTGTAGTAATTGGCCTATGGCATATTTTCAAATCATTACAACAAATTAGATCATGTTGACAATGTTCCTTCATTTCTGGCCATTTACTGTTAGTAGCGTGCTGCAAATTGAGTGTTTCTTGTATATTTTTGGTATATTTAGGCACTTTGTATGAAAGTGTAGTCTGACAAATTTGAAAGCAAAGGTTATGCTTCTGTTTTTTTTTTTTTTGAAGTAGGCAAATTGTTAGAGAAATGTTAAAAACTAAATAATAGTTATCAAATTTCTAATTTTCAAATCTCCATAGTACTTTTTTCCCCTTCTCTAGCGTTAGACTAACTAGCAGATGTAGTAGAAAAATTATTTCCTAAAGTTATTAGAATAGAAATTGTGATTTCTTTAGCTCTTATGCCTGTTTTTTTTTCTATTCCAAAATCATCTAGTGAAGGGATTTATCAAACTTTATCACCCTTGAATTGTGTATGCCACACAGCCCTGTGGTGGTTTGGCAAAACCTAAGAGTTCCTTTTTAGAATAATGTTTTTAAATGAAGAAATAAAATACAAAGGATTATAAAGGAAACCAATTATACTAAAATGCAGTTACGAATAATTGTATGTGTATATCTATGCAGGTATACTTGTATATGTGTGTGTGTGTGTGCATATGAAGGTAAAGATAGAGATGATAAGACAGAGAAATAGGGGTAAAGAAGAAAAAAGAGAGGTGGAGAGACAGAATCAGAGATAGAAATAAAGGTAGAGTTAAGAGATGTTTTCCTATGAAATAAGAAAAAACTTTTGCTTGCCAGTCACCATCACCACTGGCTTTCTTCTGAATTTATTTATATCTGTGAGAAACCCTTATTTTAAATACCTGACATCATTAAAGGTTTGCCTCATTATATTGAATCAAATTTAAGAATTTTAAAGCATATGCATTATCAAGAACATAACTAGCTCATTAATGAAACCACAGCCTCATTTAAATTATGTCTATAAACTGAGAATCCAATTTTTTTACCAGTAGTTCTAGAGATCTGGAACATGTGAAGTTTGATGAAAGATAGAGGTAGCTACCAATCAATGCATGTGATAGGCTCAAGAGAGTATTGTATGTACGTGCTAGAAAATGGTATAAGAGGCAAGAGAAGTATTCTCCGGCACCAGGAAAAAGAGAGAAATGTTCTAGAAGAAAATAAAAGAACTTTCATTTTCCATTCAGTCACCAAAAGTGAGAGAAAGGTGCTTATAACTTCATAATCTAAAATATCCTATAATCTTTAAATGTTTAAGATAAAGAAACTTGGAATTAGATGTGCCAAACTTCTAATATTATAGGTGAAAAACAGACACCCAATGAGGTTGTGATTTGCTCTCAGTTCATATAGCTAGGATCCAATTTTCTTTCCATCACATCATCAGGGTCATATTTGATATTTCTGGAGATGTCTATGGCTGTTTTACCTAATAATAAACTAACAATAAAAAGTTTAGAATGCAGTCAAATACCTAGATATTTTATTTATACAATATCAAATATTTAGATATTGTGAAAAATTGAAATTGATTTTTGGTTTTTATCCAAGTACTTGGACTTAAATAACAAAATTCAAACTTAAGCAACTTCATTCATTCTTATCTTAATTCTATCTAAGATCTACTTGGAGTTCATTTATGAAAGTAAAAAAGAAAGTACTTAATAAATCTTTGTCCCTTGTGTCATTTCTAACTTCTTTAATTTGTATAAAAGTCTGGCTATCGCATCTCGCCTAAAATTTCAGAGCTAAAATTACATTTCAATTTTTTAAAAAAAAATTATTAGTTTTTCAAACACGTAATCATATATTTCCTAGTGTGCAATCAAGGGATGTTATAAATTATTAAAACTGAAATCTGATTATTAAAGTAAATGAAGCAATTTCATAAAGAGGATGCCTAGATTAACCTCATGTTTATTTACCAAATTTTGTGTACGTCTGGATAATTATTCAGCCTCCTTGTTGTTATGAACACTATCCAACTTCAACTAAAGAGTTTTAATTTTCTGGAAGAAAGGTATCAGCTGCACATTTATCTAAAGTGTTTTGGTTACAGAATGTAACTTTCTATAGAATTTATTCCTTGGCTTTTACCAAGATGATAGAATGAAATAATAATTTAATTTGAACAAATACAATGGTATTGTCAGAAAGATCATGAAATTATTCTTTTGGTGAAAGAGAATCCAATCATCTAGCCCAATCTAATCCAACTGGCATTTATTTAATGGCTATTACATGGGAAGCATTAAGCAAGTTGCTTTAATGACAAAGATAAAATAAAAAAAAATAAGCTCTGTCATAAAGGAACTTATAATTTTTAGCCTATTCAGGGAAAAAAAAAATAAAAAGCTTTACAACTCTTTTGGCCCTCTGGAATTGCTCTACCATTCCATAATTCTACACAAGTTTTATACCCCGAGAAGTTCAATCTCACTCCTGATTTTTCTAAATTGGAAGGATTTTTTCAAGTTGTATCCCTTCCTTTGGTTGGCTGGTTAATCCCAGAACCTATATTTTAAGGGAAATGCCTAGACCAGCCATGACTTTATTCCTTTCCTGGCTCCACTTCTACCAATTTTCTACCAATCCTCTGCCCCAATACCTACTCTCTCCTCTTTTAAGTTTCTTTGTTCTATGATCTTCCATTAGATAGTAAGCTACTGAAGGACAGAGTACAGTACTGTTGTTCTTTCTGCTCGTATTTGTATCCCCATTTTAAAGCTCAGTGCTTGGCACATAGCACTCAATAAATACTTTTGGCTTGATTTAAAGCAATTAGAGATATGTTTTTCTGGAAAAGTGAATGACTGGGAGGGGTGAGGGAAGGATAATTGTCTTTAAATACTAGAACAGCTGTAATTTGAAAGACAGTGTAGTATGTAAGTGCTCTATGAAAGTTAAGGAAATATATACAGGCACATATTTTGTCATTGGTGGGAGTGAGGGTTGTGTGGGTGGAGGTTGTATTGTTATGGCTTTGTCCATTAAAAATGCTGTCCTTTCAGCAGGATGATTTCAAGGGAAAAAACTGGAAAGATTTACATGAACTGATTCAAAAAGAATTGTGCAGAACCAGAACATTGTACATAGCAATAGCAATATTGTATGATGATCAACTATGATTGACTTAGCTATTCTCAGCAATACAGTGATCCAAGACAATTCCAAAAGGCTCATGATGAAAAATGCTATCCATTTCCAGAGAAAGACCTTGCAGAGGCTGAATGCATATCAAAACATACTGTTTTTCAGTTTATTTTGTGAGTATTTTTTTAGTCTCTGTTTTCTTTCACAACATGACTATGGAATATGGAAATAGGTTTTGTATGATGGCATATGTATAACATATCGAATTGTTTATAGTCTCAAGACTGGAGGAAGAGATGAAGAGAAAGAAGTTGGAACTCAAAATTTTTAAAAATGAATGTCAAAAATTACTTTACATGTAATTAGGAAAACTGTCAAAAATAATGCTGTCTTTAAATTTCTTTGGATTGACATTCTGCATATATGATTATGGACAACAGTTATATTCATGATAATATCCCAATCCTAGTGCAGTTTCTTGAGAAATCTTAAAGATAATTTGGCTTCTATATAATCATTCCCATTGTTTCTTCATTCTTCTCACTTTCATGGAGTTCATAGAAAAATATCTAAGGCAAACTTGCTATCCTGCTATTATTCCTTTTACATGTAATCCTTTCTAGACTCTTACAGTAAGTGAATGAAATGATTGCTTTTTGCAACAGAAAAAGACCATTGGCATATAAGGTCATATTTGGTAGGTTCTTTGAGAACATCATCAGTATAACTCAATGTGCAAGATGACAAGGATAATTGATACTTATCCTGTTTCTAGATGAGTTTTCTTTTGGCAGGCCTTCATATTTTGAAAGTTTTTATTTTGTTCAATGTAGTTTGGAAGCGAGCGTTGTTATGGTAATGACTATTAAAAATGTTTCTCTTAAAGATTTACCCAATAGTGCTATGTCTAAAAATTTGTAAACAGGTATTTCTGTAATGATGCTCTTTCCAATGAGATGGATAGATAGATAGATAGATAGATAGATAGATAGATAGATAGATACATAGATACATAGATACATAGATACATAGATAGATAGATAGATAGATAGATAGATAGATAGATAGATAGATAGATAGATAGATAGATAGATAGATACATAGATAGATACATAGATAGATAGATAGATAGATAGATAGATAGATAGATAGATAGATAGATAGATAGATAGATAGATAGATAGATAGATTTATTAAGACTATATTTTGGTGGTTTCATTTGTACTCCAGTAATACATTATCTGGTATTTAATTATAATGTGTTTGATTCTTTGCCCATTGTACCCCCAGGGTTCACAGGCATTAAAATGTTTATGGCTGTATCTTTCCTCTGCCACTAACTTGAGCCCTCATTGGTGGTGTCTCCACACTATCGAGGCCTGGTAAGTTAAATTCCAATTCCATTTAACTACTTACCATCAGATAACTTCTGCAAAGGAATGTTTACCTCAGAGATTTACCACAAACAATGAATATGTACTACTACTTGGGTACAGAATCCTCTATATTTTCTCAGACAGGGGAGGAAGATGCATTAAGCTCATAATTTACATCAGCTCCCGAATAGCATTTGCCCTACCAAATTCATTTCCAAAATGGACATGACTGGTGGATTTGACTTGGCTAGGTTCCAAGGACCCTTGCACCTCAGCTTCTCAGTGCTAGCCTGAATTTCTGTTTTCCCAGATCCCGGTGGTTTATTCTCCCAGGCCAGATAAGAAACTTTACTTCCTCTATATATGATGGGAAAGAATGAAGAAAAAACTGCCAAGGACTCAGCCCCTTCAATTCAAGGCCACATAGTCTAAGTGAGAAAGGAGGAGGTCTTCACACCCTCCCCTCCTTACTTCATGGTATTAGTGATCATCTCTACTCTCATACTCTAATGCTACAAAAGGAATGAGGCACAGATGGTGTGTTGATTTAAAGACTCAATAATTTTGACTTCATAGCCAAGAGGAAAAGACTGCTGAAAACCATGTGTTAGATCAATACAGAAAGTCCCTGCATGCATCAGCCCTCTGATCTTCTGGAAACAGCTCCCTAGTGTCTTCCATATAAAAGACTCCCTCTTAACAAACTGATGGTGCCTGTGTATCCTAGCAAATACTGATCCAGGATCCATGCCATTTGGATGACATGGAGCTCTCTGGAAAGGCATTTAGTACCCACTATTAAGTAGGCATCATCTCACCTCACATCTCCATCCTTAGATGAAAAAACTTTCCTGGGTGAAAACTCTTCTATGATTCCTTTGGTGCTTAAGCTTATCCAGCTGGGGAATAGACAAAATTTCATAAGTATTGCTTTTAACCAGGGCACAACAATATTTTTCCAGAGATCCCTATACAATAGGTAACCATAGGGGAGCCTTAGCTGTTCAGGCCAAATGAAACACACAATTTTATCCCTTGAGTCCTTATAATCCAAATGGCATTATGAACTCATTACAAACAAACGAATTGTTCAGATAGAAAATTATCAAGAAAAATAAAATAATCATAATTCCTAGAAATTCAGGCGAACTTTGCACTATGAGGTTTTAAGGCATATTGCTCTGACAATAAAGCAAGTAGTCTCAATCTATTCAAATGTAAGAGAAAATTGTGAACATTTCTCAACTTGGCAGCCGCATTCAAGTAATATAAGTGTCATATTTCTCAAATTAGACTCAATATTAATACTTAGGATTCAGTAAAAAAAATAGTATGAGTATCTAAACACTTGAGCAATCAGCAGATGCAAAGTTTGCAAATTTACATAATGAAACTAACTTTTGCAAAAATATACACTTGGAAAAAATGACTATACAATTTTAATTTTGTTTTGTTTTGTTTTTGCTATTTTCTCTTAGATTTACCAAAGTATGATACTCAAAATTTAGTCTTGGCTAAAGAATATTTACAGAGTTCCCAGAATATGTGAAAGACTTGATTTTATCTGAGACCCAATATGTAACATAGATGACTCTGACCACACTCTCCTAAGGCTGGGTCTGTTACATTTTGCCACCCTCTGGGTTCTAACATGGTTTGAAAGGATTGAAGATTCTCTCTTCTTTGACATCAGTTCAAGTCTCTACTGATTGTGTTTTCCTCATTTCAGTTGCTTAGTGATTAGCACCCTAGTTTCATCTAACCTCATATTTGCTTTTACAAATGGATAACATCATGTATCTTGTCGGGGGAAGACTCTTCTTTTAAATTACCATCTTCATCTATTAGTTCAATATTGTAGCAATAATAAATATGCAAAGATTTAGTCAAAAGCCAAGGAACATAGTCAGCACTATAATACCAAAGTTTCTGGGTGTGAAGAGAACAGGGTCACAACTTTAGTCGGTTCCTACATAGCTTTGGTCCCACCAAATTCAAGTCCAAAGCAGGCACACTGTTGGATTCTACTCTGCTATAATTCAGGAAGTAACTCCAGATCACTGTTCCTTTTTTTTTGTTTTTGGTAATACAGAGTTCTGAGCTGGCTGTGGCACTTGCCCTGCATTCCCTGGACTCATACTTCCCCATGATGCATGATCACAGCCAGTTCAGAGACTCTATTTTAAGCACATAGAACAGAAAAAGTCAAAAAGGCCAAAGACTCAGGCCCATATTTCAGATTCCGTATAGTCTTTAGGAGGTGTGATAAGGAAGCCTTAAAGCTCTCCCCCTATAATGGAATAATCTCACTGGATGTGAGTTGTCATCCCTCCCCCTGCCCCACCCCCAACACACACACATATTAGAAACAAATACTTCAAAAGCCACAATTAGGATATTTTCAAGACTAAGATACTTCTTGCTATGGAATGCCAATGTAAAAAGGCATCCCACAACTATTTCACTACACAAAATATGCATAATCAGACATTTATTATGTAGGTGTAAATTGTTCTTAATGAATTCTTCCCATTAAACCTTAATAGCATTATTCTCTATGTATATTGTTGGAGAAAACTTATTTTGAATTACTTCTGAATTTAAGTTCAAAAACTCAGTCTCTGTTACTAGTTATTATTGCACAGTGAAAATTTTACAAATAACATTTTGGTATCATTGGAGAAATCTTCCATATATTGAAGTAGCTGGATAATATGCTTTTCAGTGGAGCCATATAACCTGATGTCATCCATGAATGTTAAGTGACATGATGGTTTTGACTACTTTTTAAAATATATTTTAAATGCTCAGTTCTATACATGAATTATGGTACTGGCCTTAAGACTAGGCAGGACTATAGTATCCCTAAATCGTGTCCTCGAAGGATGCCATGTTTTATATTAATTCTTCTTGAAAATGTGTCATTCTCATGTTTTTAAGAGTGTAACTTTCCATCTGGCCATCAAATACTGCAATGCTGTTATTATACTTGCATTAATTTTATTTATTTTCAGTACACAGCTATTCCATGAGAATGCAGCTAAATAAAAGTCTTTGCAATAACCAACAAATCAGTAATTATTTTCTCTTTATAAGCTAGGAACTTTTTGGCAAACCATTTATGCTCTGCAACAAGGTCTTTGTAATCATATAAGTATTTAAAGATATTTTTGAATGTTGCAACTTGCCAATGCTTTGAAAAAAGCATATAAACATAAAATGGACCTATATCTGAGAAGCAACTGTTGTCATCATCTTTGGTATTTGATAGATAATGCTCTTTGCTAAAAATCATGAGTCTGGGATTGCATCATGGAGGGTGTTTAAAAAGTGCTTGGCTAATCATTTATATGCCACCATGAAATATCTGAACCAATAATTATGAATCTTATCCAAGCTTGCTAATTTCTAGTTTTATACACAAGCTAGAGATTTTGTCATTTCCCTTCATATGTGAAATTTTCTATTTCATATATTACCCAATTTGCATTATCATTGTGTTGGACTTGATGAAAAGGTTTCTATAATTCCTTCTTTACAGTTTCCCTCACTACATTATTTTTTACTATCTTTATAGCATAATTTTTGAATGATGATGATTTTTTTATTTTGTTTTTAATTGCTTTGATTTCTATTTTATTCTATTTTATTGATTTTAATTTTTGAGTTCTTTTCCATTTAACTTTTGTTTCCATGTTCAATTTTTGACTTAATGTCAACAATTTCTGTTATGGATTTTTTATTCCACTTTATATGTTTGTCTTATGATTTCCTTTTAGTAATGTTTAAGTTTTCTATTGTTTATACTAACTAGATATTGATGGTATCTACTAGTATCTTTCTATACATCTTTTCTCAAGTCACTTCTGCCATGGTAGTATTTAATACAGGTTCTATCTTTATTTTCTTTGTTTTAAATCTTATTTATGTATGTATTCTGAACTTAAGAAATAAAACAAGCATTTCATAACATAGTAGAATAGGAGCAAATTATGATTATACATAATTATTTATTATGTATTACTTGGTACTTCTCTTAAATACATAATAAAGTTACCATGAGAGATAGAGCCAAGATGGCAGAGTAAAGGCAGAGACTTACCTGAGATCTCCCTCAAAACCCTCCTAATACTTTTAAATAAAGGTGCTAAACAAATTCTAGAGCAGCAGACCCTACAAAAAGATGGAGTAAAACAATTATCTGCCCCAAGACAACTTGGAAGGTTGGCAGGAAAGGTCTATTGGAGCAGGGTGAGAGTGGATTATGGTCCAGGGAAGGCTGCCCCAGCACCAAAAGGGCCCTAGAAAACCAGGAGCAGACCTTGGGATGACTAAATTAGTGGCAGCAGGAGTGATTTCCAGATCTCTCAGCCCACTCTATTGTTAATGTTTTTTTTTTGTTTAATTTGAAGATCTTTCCATCCATTAATATGTCTACAGGAAAGGTCTATTGCACCTGGGTGAGAGCAGAGCACAGTACAGAGCAGGCCACATCAGCACAGCTCTGGCCCCAGCAAACCACATGCAGGCCTCAGGAGCCACTGAATAAGCAGCAGCAGCAGCAGGGGATGCTTCCAGAGCTCTCAGCCTACTGGCGGTAAAGGGTCAAACAACTGGTCAGAAGGAAATTAGAGGAGTCTTTTTGCTAGCACTGAGGCAGGATTCTGTTGCTTTGTCCATATGTGGATCCTAGTTGCAGTCTTGGATGGCAGCGTCAGGGCAAGGAGGAGCACTAGCAAACCAGAGTTTGAGGCCACAGTGGCGTGGAGACCGGCCTCACGGTTCCAAAGTAGAAAAGAGTGCATGTGGTTACTCACAGAAGAGAGCACAGGCCAGGAGAGGAGTAACCACATCTCTCCTTAGATCATACCACCTTGGAAGAAGGGAAAACCTTCAGGTTCCTGGAAGTATCTCTGAAAACAGCTACACAAAAGCCCTGAAGCTTGGGACAGTGTGCCCTCCACCCTGGAAGCAGAGCCCTACTTTAAGAAAAATTTAAAAGTCACATAATGTGCTACAAATATGTTACTATGGTGACAAGGTAGATCAAAATATACAACCAGAAAAAGACAACAAAGTCAAAGCTCCTATGTCAAAAGCCTCCAAGAAAAATATGAATTAGTCTAAGGCCATGGAAGAGCTCAAAAAAAAAAAAAA
>JAQQSZ010003529.1:0-14418 GCA_028646595.1 Phalanger gymnotis
TCTACATCTACATCTACATCTACATCTACATCTACATCTACATCTACATCTACATCTACATCTACATCTACATCTACATCTACATCTACATCTACATCTACATCTATATCTATATCTATATCTATATCTATATCTACATCTATATAATAAGTACTTAATAGATACTTGTTTATCAATTGATATGGTCCAGTGATTTCCTTTGGTTCATACAAAACAGCATTGATCTCTCGGATGCTCCTATGGGACTAGCTTTCCTTTGTTTTCACTTCAGACTCCTCCTGCAGAAGGGGCCCCTCCTTAGTCTTTTCTTAGAGTCTCGCTTGGTTTGGAACAGACTGTGCTTTTGTTCTTGAGTTGATGCCTAAAGATGCATGAAAATAAATGGTATATTTTATAAAATGCATTCTCACCTCCTATGGTGAATGCTTCTCAGAGCTGCTGCTGATACCCTTGGGAGTGAGTTTGCCTCAATCCTGAATCTACTACAAGCAGACTCTTCCCTGCCACTTTGGTGTTCTCATATAGGGGGTTTGGATTTCCTGTCAAACAGCAATGGTTCAGTACTTGGATCAGAGGACATTTAGTCAGTAATATATTATGCGTTATATTTATTTACAATATTTATGTTTACAATATGTATATATGTGTATATATGCACACACACATATATGTATGCTATTAAAGCTAAAAACTGCGCTAAGACCTTTGGGATGCCTTATATTTTAAAAATCACATGCCTGGTTTGACTCTACCTGTAGATGAGAACCAGGGCTACTCCAGGCAAAATTGTTTCCTCTCTGACTATTTCAAAGGACGATCGGATATTTTCCCAGTGGCTTGTGGGAGAATCTAGATCTTCTACATTCTCTAGGAGCTTTAAGGCAGCAGATGGAGCCTGTTCTGCTGTGAAACAATTTTTAGTGACCTTTTATATCCTGGGAAATTTTACATCACTCTTTTGTTGGGAGTCACCCTGACCTGTTTGGTTGTACAAAATTAATAGTAACTCAAACTTCTATAGCCTTCCTCTTGACAATCCTGTGAGATAAGGGGAGTAGAAATATTAACCCCATTTGCAGATGAGTTAATTGAGATTGAGAGAGGTTAAATGATTTGCTCATGGACTTGTGTTGAGCAGAGATTCAAGCCCAAGTCTCTAAGTTTCCAGTCTGGAGGTGTCAAAACACAGGGCAACATGCCCCAGTGAATCTTGACCAGATTAAAATGTATTTTGGAAGTATTTAACAAAATAAATGAAAAAATGTAATACAATAGAGATTTTACTACGAGATTCTCTAAGTCCATATGCAGCTTTTTAGGGTTTGGGGGCCCTGGTTTCTATTTGACATCACTGCTTTAAACAATACTATACTGTAGCCTCTCAAAATATGGTAGAGATAGTAATGCTGACCAACAACAACAACGACCACAACAAAAATGTATAATTCCATGTAATCTCTGCCTTTGGATACGGTGAGGTTGAAATCTTTTGGCTCTACTAGGAATTGATGTAAAATATGGGGTGTAGAGGGATGGACTGATAGAACTTTTCTTTCTTTGTGGTATAATTTCATAGATTGATTCAGTATGTATACTATTCATATTACCTTTGTTACACTGCTATGTAAAAGAAGCTCTTGGAAAAGTATGAAAATAGTTAATTATATATGTGTGTATACATGCGTATGTAGGTATATATATGTATATATACATATATACATACATACACGTGCACACATACATCATACATATACACACATACACACATATATACATACATACACATGCGCACACAGTGTGGTTTGGCAGTGGGGGGCAGAGAAAGACCAGCAGGTGACTAAGAGGCCTTGTGGGAGGCTGCAAGGACCCTTTTTGAAGTTAATACTTTGGGCTGACCATGAACCTGAGAGACTAATTTGCAAACAAAAGCCTCTGGGGTTTGGAGCTGGCCAGTCTTCATGCATGGCCCAGAGTGGTCTGCCATACCTCAGTCATGCCTTGGTTTTTCTAATATACTCTCTCCACCCACCAAGGGTAGCAGCCATCACTGTTTATCTAGGAAAACACTAATGTGTTTGTAGTACTTGGGCTTCAGAATCCAAATGGACTCTCTGTCCTTCCCCTCCCTCAGGCATTTGTATTTGATGAAGAAGCAAGCTTTTCCACTTTCAGAACAGAGACAAGGAAGCCTGGTTTAGAAAAGATGGTTGAAGATGCCAACCCTTTGTGCCTCCTTTCTCCAGTGATCCTGTCTCTGTGGGGATTGGAATAGAATGATAAGCAATACCTTATGGGGAAAGGCCCTCCCTTCCTCTTTCTCATTAGAAGCCTGACTTCATGGTGCAGACTTCCCTGGGCCTAGCATAAAAGGGGATGAGATAGATATTTATATTTATCTTCTTATTTATTATTTAACTGGCCCCTTGTTTAAAGACTCCAGTTCTTGTTCACAGTTTTAGTCTTTTCTTGAATTAAATTCAGTGACAGGCCTGCAAAACCATTCAGCAGGAAATAGCCCTAATATGTTTTGCAGACATCAGAAATACCCTGAGGAGAAAGTTAATGGGAGTGAACATAATAAGGCTTTTTGTGAGGAGGGAGATGTGGGATATATTTTATCTTAACAGTTTTCAACAAAGCCCCTGAAGGGTTGGTTTTTTTTATGAGGGTAGGAGTTTTTCATTAAAGCAGGACTTTAAAAAAATTGAGAGGATTTTTTCACATATATGTATATACATATATATAATATATCTATATATCTATATCTATATCTATATATCTATACATATGTCACCTTCATAGATAATCCCCATTCTAATCCTTGCTTTTTGTTGACTATCCCTCCAAATATAGTGGTCCATCTTTGTTAGAGAAGGGTAGACACATGACTTACAAAAAAAGCCTTTTTCTTCTCCATGTGGATTTACTTGGGGTGGGGGTGGAGGTGGTAGAAGTTCTTTTAAATAAATACTTCTCTATAAAAAGACACCGAGAATGTGAATGGTCCATTTGAGCAACCTTGGGGAATTCTTGGTACGGTTACAGATGGGAAGAGTCCGAGCCCTGCCCAGGGAGGGGTGAAGCCGGGGCTCAGCGGAGCTGCAGATGTGGAGCAGAGGCTGAACCTAGACAAAGGCTCCAATGGAGGCCATCTTTGTGAAGGTTACAGAGAAGCTGCACCACACAGGTCCCACTGATGTTCTCCAGACAGCCTGAACAGCTCTATGTCGAGTTTTTGCTCACATGGGCGTAGGCTGGGCAAATTGCATAAACAGTTTAAGACAAATGATTCTTTTTGGGTCGGTGGTGGTAATAACAATAAAACAACAAAAGGCAGTTATTTTTATCCACCTGGGCAACAGTCCATTGAATATTTAATATGTAAAAAAAAACATAATAGCAGGATAGCAACTTGTCCCGAGACGCTTTCTATTGGAACCTCAATGAAAAATGATGAGAAGAACCAGAGAAAACAATAGTAATGCTGCTTTACTTCCCAAGTGGATGACTAATTAGGAGGCTATTGCATGAATCCAGGTAAGATGTGATAAGATGATGGGGGTGGGGGTTGGTGTATGAGAAGAGAAGTTCTTGAATGAATGAGAGAATGTTCTTGGTTTCACTCATTTTCCTTTGACTCAGTTTCCTTATCTCTAAAATAGCCGTGATAATAGTACCTCCCCCTCAGAGTTGTTGTGAGGATCAAATGAGATAATATTTGTAAAGCACTTTGCAAACTTTAAATCATTATATCAATGCTAGTTATTATTAGTCCATATAAATAGATAAAATCCATTACATATAAAAAACTAAGATATAGAAAGATTGTGAAGTGGTTGGCCAAGGTCACAAAGGCAGCTGATGGGGCAGCTTGGATTTGAACCCAGGTCCTCTGCCTATGAATCCAGCACTTTTCCTACTGCACCACACTGCTCATTATAATGATAAAATATTCATAAAAACATATTGCTCAGATGAAGTCCTTAATCCTATTCAATTCAACAAACACTTATTTAGTGCCTATTGTAATCAATGCACTGTGAATTGTTCCTATTTAAAGTTCAGTAAGGAAAGTTACTAATGAAATATTAACAAATAGCATGTCAAGAACCTGATTCAATGAACAGATGAGAATAGTATATAATCAGCATATTTGCACACAAAGAGCTGCTGTTAAAGTGAATTTAAAAATTATTGAAAATAGTTGGATATGTAGAGGAGGAAGGAAACAAGCATTTATTAAGTGCCTACTACGTGCCAGGTGTTGTACTAAGCACTTTATACATATTATCTTTTGATAGTTTGATATTTACAAAAACCCCTCAAAGTAGATGCTGTTATTACCTCTATTTTATAGTTGAGGAAGCTGAGGCAAACAGTACTTAGGTGACTTGCCTAGGGCCACACAGCTAACAAATATGTGAGTTCACATTTGAACTCAAGCCTTCCTGACTCCAGACCCAGCATTCCACCCATTGTACCACCTAGATGCTTCCACCTATTAGAGTGGCATAAACATGCCCTCTTCCTCCTTCCTCAAATTTCATTTGCCCTATTAATTTGTTTTACAAAACAATTTTCCCTCATAGATGACACAAAGATGTACTTTTTTTCTTCCTAGTCATTAGCACTTCCATTTGAAATGACTTTTATATACTCTGTATTTACTTGTGTATGCATTGTATGATTTCTCTTTCCTACCTCCCTTTACCCTTCGCAAGCACAATGTAATCTTCCTGAGGTCAAGACTGCTTTTTTTTTTTTTGGTCCCTGTATTCCCAGTACCTAGCAAGGTGCATTGATTATAGTAGGTACTTAATAAATTTTTGTTGAATTATGTTGGATTAACCTTCACCTCATCTGGTTTATCATGGGTCCCTAATTTTGGGGAATCTCAATAATTTTTTCCATTCTTTAATGACAGAATGGAGAAACAAATAATAACAAAAACCAGTGAGATAGAAGGAAATGGTTAAGAAAGATGAAGGAAGGTGAGAAATAGAGACATAAATCCTGTATCAGAGCTCCACTCTGCCCTGTTAACTGTGATGCTAGTGGGCAAGAATGCAAACAGATTTGTTATTAAAACTCATGCTTGGCACTGAGAATAATTTCATGGAGAGAATGACGAAATTGATAGTTTTATTTCTGAATAGTTTATTTCCAAATTCTTCTTTTCAGAGTGGAGGGGCAAGAAGTAAAATCTGATCCTTTTTATTTAATAGGGATTTCACCAAAGAAAAATGGTTTAATACACATTTCTAATGTTTTATTGCACACCCCTGTAGAGATAAAGCATTGGGATAGGACAAGTTGTTCCTTGCACCACAGGGGTAGCTATGAGAAATCTGATGAGAGAGCTTAAGGAATGATGGGAATCTGATAGCTTTATAGAAATCACTGAGACTAGGAAAGATTTTTTTCTGAAGGCAATTAGGGTGCCATTTCACATGTGCTAATTGTATGAAAGAAAGCAGCTGGTAGAGTCTCCATAAGCTCCCAGAGAATAAATCATATGTTTAGGTTTGGAGATAATAAAAGACGGTTGAGCTGGGCCTTCAGGAACCATGCTTAGTGGGAAGTGTGCTTGCTTAGTGTATACTAAGCATCTAGATTGGATAGCCTATGTCTTTTTAGGCACTTTGAAAACCTGTCCAATTTCTGAATCTCCTTTAGCTATTGCATTTCATGGTGGAAAAGAGTAAGAGAGATGAAGGAAGGGGAGTGCTTTTGTTAGCACTCCCCCTCTTTTTTCTTTTATCTGTCTATCTATCTATCTATCTATCTATCTATCTATCTATCTATCTATCTATCTATCTATCTATCTGCATTTTAAGTTCTGACCTGTTTCCCTCCCTTACTCTCTTTCCACTCCACACTAGAGAAGGCTACCATTTGATGCAGATTTATAAATAAATGTAAAACCATGCTATGCTTACTTTTATTTATCAGTTCTTTCTCTAGAAATGTATAGCATCTTCCTTTATAGATCCTTAATGGTTAATTGAAGTATTATAATTACCAGAATAACTTGGTTGTTCATTATTATTCTTTGAACAATATTGCTGTTACTATATAAAATATTCTCTTGGTTCTGCTTGCTTTACTTTACATTATTTCATGCAAGCCTTTCCATGTTTTTCTAAAATCAAGCAGCTTTTCATTTCTTACAGCACAGTAATATTCCATCACAATCATATGCCACAACTTGTTTAGCCATTCCCCAGTTGATAGACATCCCCTCAGGTTCCAGTTCTTTGCCACTGCAAAGAAAGTTGCTATAAATATTTTAGAACATATAGGTTCTTTTCCTTGTTCTCTGATCACCTTGGGAAACAGACCTAATAGTGGTATTGTTGGATCAAAGGGTGCACATAGTTTTATAACTCTTTGGGCATAATTACAAATTGCTCTCCAAAGTGGTTGAGTCAGTTCATAGCTCCATCAACAGTATATTAATGTCCCAATTTTTCCACATCCCCTCCAACATTTGTCATTTTCCCCTTCTATAATTTTAGCCAATCTGATGGGTGTGAGATGATATCTCAAAGTCATTTTAATTTGCATTTTTCTAACCAATAACGAATTAGAGCATTTTTTCATATGACTACATATATAGTTATGTTTTTTCATAGAAAACTGCCTATTCAAATCCTTTGAACATTTATCAATTGTGGAATGACATATTCTTGTAAATTTGACAAAATACTCTGTATATTCTAGATATGAGACCTTTATCTGAGAAACTGTCTATAAATATTTCCCCCCAATTTTCTGCTTTCCTTCTACTCTTGACTACATTGGTTTTATTTTATTCGCACAAACCCTTTTTAATTTAATGTAATCAAAATTATCCACTTGACATCTTGCAATGCTCTCTGCCTCTTATTCACAAATTCTTCTCCTATTCATAAGTCTGATAGGTAATGTAAAGAAATGGTGAAAAGAACTGAACTGAAACTTTTTACCTTGAGAAAATGTGGAATGACTAAGGAGGGGAGGGGTTTTTGATCAAGGAAGAATTTGTTTGAGAGGCAAGCATTCTCCCATTTTATTCCTGGAGGGGACCAACAACTTCAGAGCTTAGGCTCTGAGTGAGTCAAGAGAAGGAAATATTTGCTCATCCAAAGCCAAGCGTCATTTTCTTAGTCGAAAGAGCTTTGTAGAGCTCCCATTGAAAAGAGGGCAGTCACACTCCCGCAAAATAGAACCCAGCACCACCCAGCTCAGCTAGCGGCCGAGATTGTAGCTGCCCATAAAAGACCAAGCCCAGAAGACCAGTGGGTCAAACCGTACATCAGAGACACCTCACTCTGAGAAATGACCAGTGGTTGAGCAATTTACTCAGGGGCAGAGTGGCCAACCTGGTCCCATCCAGCAGTCACCACCCAGAATCTTGCTGGAGAAGTCCAGAAGTAGCAGAGCACAGTGAGGAGTCAGCATGACTATTGAGTCTGCTCCAGGCAGCCCAGCAGCAGATTGGCTCACCCAGCCAAGATATTCCCTAGGAGGAACATGTTCCTAAGCTTCCAATCTAACAGAGACACTGCCTACAAAGAGGTAGCCCAGTTGAAAAGTTGGATGACTTTGGTAAGTTTCATGAGAACTCTTTGGGGAAAGATCGTTGAGTTCCTACAGTTGCAGAGTTGTGAGTTGCTTTGGTTGAGTGTGTCCCCCATACTTGCACCTTACCACCATAGTATTTTCAGTTTGTGTCTATTCTTCCTCCATCCTGGAATCTGGGTGTGTTTCTGGGAGAGTGGACCTCTGGTTTGGGAAGAAATGCTTTCTGGCTACTGTTCTTACTATGATATTTTAGTAAATGCTTTTGCTAAGGAACTAAGTCTCCTGACTGATTGTTAAGGATTAGCACAATGATGGGGGCCAAAAACTAGTATTTTGGAGGATAGCTACTCATGGGGTTACTCAGAATGCCGGGAATAGTAACAGCTACTTTTCTGGGGATTCAGCCTTGCCTGGGACGGTGTTAGTCGGACAAGCGAGCCTCCAGGGAATACCTCCTTAGCCAGATTTCACTTCTCCCTTTATTATTACCATCTGCTGATACCTTGACTCTCTTCATCATTTTCTGTAGTTAACTCAGCCACAGCTACTGTAGCACTTAACCCAAGGAAACTACTGTTTCTCTTTGTCATATTTATGAAACTTTCTCCCCCTACTTCTTGTGTTCTTTCTTCTTTTCCAGTAGAGCTTTCCCTCTAAGCAATTTTTGGGTACCATGTGTCTAGAACTTTCCCTCCCAGCAATTCCTTTTTTCTACTATGTCCCTTTGGCCCACAGCATCCCAGGAAATTAAATTTTCATCAAGTTACAATGTTTTGTTATATACTCTCTGCCCTCCTGCCATCCCCTCCTTTCCTATGAAAAAGTGCAAAAGAAGTCTGGGCCATCTCTTTTGATTGCTGAGATTGGACTCCTGGGACTATCCACAAATGCTTGTTACACATCACAGTTTCAAAAAAAATAATATTCCCTCTGAGTCACTTCCAAACCCCTGCTCTTTGGATTTGGTCCCTAGAGAGTGACTGACTTTTTCCCCTCAGAGCTCTAGGGTTAACCTTAGGGATGTTCTAGTACTGTCATTTTTGATCCCCCACTGGTGTACATCTGATTATTAGCCAGAGTTTATTAGCATTTAGAAAGGATTATTGATTAAGGTGGTTTAGTAGGAAGAGTTTCTATAAAACATTCCCCCCCCAAAAAAACCTGGGACACATTCTCCCCTGAGTACACACATCATCAAATACCACAGTGGACACAACTTAAAGCTCAATCATGGTCAGACACACATGTAGTGAACATGAGTGGCAGTTTCTAGAAATTCATTCATAAGTCCCTAGCCAGCCTTCTTCTCCAGATAAAGGAGTCATGCAGCTTGAAGCTGCTTCTCCTCTCAGGTGGTTACTTTGTCAATCTGTGTCTCATTTGTTTTAATTGGTCGTGGTTTCTCCTATTTGTCCTTCTTCTCTGAAGACACAGTCAATGGACAAGAGAGAGAGGTGATGCCATCTAGCAATGGCTAGAGAATTATACATAGATTCATGAAAGCCTTAGTTCACATCCTGCCTTAGATACCTTCTAGCTGGGAAAGTGACCCTGGGAAAATCACTCACCCTCTTTGTGTCTCAGATTCCACATTGGTAAAATGAGAGGACTGGCCTTGATAGCTTTCAAGGTTCTTTACAATTCTAAATATAGGATCCTAGGATGAACGTTTCCTTCTCAGGGGTCTGACTCAAGGTGAAGTCAAGTTCAAGAACTGAAATCTTCCACCATTCTATTGGACCCCTATAGCTAAGCTTACGAATAGACTGACTGCTATTTAACATGTAGGCACAATAGATCAGAGGGATCCTCTCAATCGATTATATGATTTTCTTTCTTTACCTAAACAAAAAGATTCATATCTCATACAGAAGTCACAGTGTAGAAGCTTATATAAACCATCTTGTTTACACATTTGAAACTTCATCAATCTGTTGATTGATTGATTGATTCATAGGCAGGGGAAAGTTTCTTAAAAGAAGCTCTGAAAAAGACCGTTTGAATTAATTTGGTGTATGGTTACAGAGAGATAATTCTTGGGCCGCAAGCAGTGCATTTAAAGATCGTTATAATTTTTTTTTGCTCATATGTAGGAGGTTATTTTTGAGCCGTATATTTAAATGCCTTGAAAATTAGTGTGAAAAACTAGTTCCTGCTCTTTTGTAAAGATTTGCGACACTGGAGACATTTTGAGGCAGACCATTTTTATACTATTTACTGCTGGGACTGATGAAGAGCTTCCTGTCGCTCTTAATTTATGCCTCTTGGATTCCTTAGAGAGCTAGCTGGTTTGTTAAAAAGGCAGCAGCACTGGGGGAAGTCCAAAGATGTCACAGCTTTCTTCTCTCTTGCTCAGGTTCTACTGAAAAGGAATCTGACTTTTGACATGTGTGGGGGCTGACTCATGTCCATAATTGAATTTAATGGGATTTCTGTTCAAGTAGAAAACTCTGGTAGGTATAAGATCAGGTGTGTAAAGCCCCTTAATTATGAAGAAATGGTTTTCATACTTTAGACTGGTGGGCACCAACCTTTTTTGAGTGGAAGGACCCCTTTTCACATCAATGATTTTTGAGGACCTCTGTATGATTTTGGTAATATTTGACTATCTACTATAGTGTGGCAGTTTGATATGATGAAATAAGTTTTGGATTTAGAACCAGGAATGAATTGAATTTAAAGTCTACCTCTGATAACCTTATTAGAGTGTAAACATGAGAAGTCACTTAACCTCCTCTGAGCCTGAGTTACCTCATTTGTAATATGGGGATAATAATAGCTGCATTTTTTAATCTCACAAGGTTGTTGGGAGGATCAAATGGAATATTATATCATAAGTACTTTGAAACCCTTAAAGTATTATATAAATACTATACTAGGTATTGCAAAATTCTTAGTGCAGTTTTTTGCTATTAAGGCTCAAAACTGTACTTTTGGGAAGCCCCACATATTTAAAATGTTATTATTATTTATACTAATTACTTAGCTAGTTGAAGCAAAATAAAGACCAAAATGCCAATTCTTGGCATGGTGATGGATTCCCCTTGCAATATATTACTCCATGGCACCCTTACGGTCTGCAGCTTGTGGGGTTAGGAAGCATTGCTACATCCTATAGCTGTAATGGCTAGAGTACTGGGCTTGGAATATTGATATAATATATAATCAATTACCAGATTATAATATGTAAATTACCAGATCTGTAATTCCTCTCTGCACTGCATCTCTCCTAAGTATTCACTTCTCTTCGCTCATACAGCCCCTTCCCTACTTCAGGCTTTCACTCCTTTTTGAATATTGAAGGCAATTCTAATTCTCCTTGTCTCCCAGCTCTCCTCACTCAAATTCATTCTTTGCTTAAGCTGCCAAAGTGATTTTCCTAAAGCATAGGTCTGACCCTGCTACCTTTCCTCACACCCAATAAACTCCAGAGGCTCCCTGGTACCCCCAGGATCTGATATAAAAATCCTTTGTTTGAGAAATCAAAACTACCTATAGTCATATGAAAAAATGCTCTAAACCACTATTGATCAGACAAATGCAAATTAAAACAACTACGAGGTACCACCTATCAGAGTGACTAATATGACAAAAAAGGAAAATGTTGGATATTGGGGGGGGATGTGGGAAAGCTGGGCCAGTAATGCACTGTTGGTGGAGTTGTGAACTGATCCAGCCATTCTTTAGAGCAATTTGGAACTATGACCCAAAGACTATAAAACTGTGCATACCCTTTGATCCAGCAATGCCACTGCTAGGTCTATATCCCAAAGACATCCAAAAAAAGGGAAAAGGACCTATTTGTTAAAAAAATAGCAGCTCTTTTTGTGGTGGCTAGGAATTGGAAATCAAAGGGATGCCCATCGGTTGGGGAATGGCTAAACAAGCTGTGGTATGATTATAATGGAATGTTATTATGCTGTAAGAATGACAAGCTGGATGATTTCAGAAAAACCAGGAAAGACTTATATGAACTGATGCATAGTGAAGTGAGAACATTGTACACAGCAACAGAAATACTGTTTGATAAAGAACTGTGAATAGCTTAGCTATTCTTAGCAATACAATGACCCAAGACAATCCCAAAGGACTAATGATGAAGCATGCTATCTGCCTCCAGAGAAAAAAACCGATATTGATTGACTTCAGACTGAAGCACGCTATTTTTTACTTTTTTCTTTCATTTTTTTTCTTTTATTCAAGTCTTCTTGTACAAAACGACTAATATGGAAATGTTTTACATAATTGCACATGTATAACCTATATGTGATTACTTACCATCTCAGGGAGGGGTAAGGGGAAGGAGGGAGGAAGGGATAGAATTTGGAATTCAAAACTTTAAAGAAAAATGTTTAAGAAATTGGAAAAAAAAATCCTTTGGCATTTAAAGCTTGCCATGATGTATCCCCTTTCTAATCTTACATTCTACTGCTCTTGACATATCCACAATCCAGCCATACTGGCCTGCTGGCTATTCCTCACACACAACTCTGCTTTCACACTGGCTGTTCTCCATATCTAGAATGTTCTCCCTGCTGACTTCTGACTCTTAGAATCCCTGGATTCCTTTAAGATTATTCAAGTTTCATCTCCTCTGGGAGATTATTCCTGGTCCTCACAGATGTTAGTGTAATCCCCTCTAAAGTTTTCTTCTGTCTACTTTGTATTTATCTTGAATGATGTTAATTATATGTTTTATCTCCCATTACAATGTAATCTCCTTGAGGGCATGTACTGCCCCCCCCCCTTTTTTTTTTTTTTTTACTATTTAGCGCTTGGCAGAATGTACAGCTTGTAGAAAATGCATAATAAATGTTTGTTGTTTCTACAAGAAACCTTCAACCCCTTTTGAGAGTAATTTTCAATAAACTATAGAAAGTTTTTGCATTTTTATGATAGAGCCTGCTGTCCCTGATAATACTACCTAGAAGTTTGCAAATTTAGCCAATTCCTTTTGTATGAAGTCTCTTTCTATTAAATGGCTCAGTGTTTCTGTAGCTAAGTTTTGGATAAAGCCTGAAGTTCATTCTGAAGGCTGAATGAAGTAAAGTGAGAGAACTCTCCAGACACCTAGAGTGTTATCAGAGGAATATGATGATAGTTGGTCATCTTCTATTCCAACTTTCCTTTCTAGGCCAAGCCAATTCTTCCCTTTAGGGTAACAAACTATTTGCACATGATCATCAGAGTATAGATATAAACCCTATCAAGAAGAAAATTATACTTACTGTTATAGAACAATATTAATTGGAATGAGTAATATCCACTAAAGTAGTTACCCATTCCACAAGCAATTTTAATAATGCTTACATGGTATAACTCTAATTAAATTTTACTTATTTAACCTACTGAATAATAGATACATTTAGCAGCAGTGTTTAATAGGGGCACCATTGTTTACAGACATCTTTATTACTTGGGTATAAGTAATTCTCAGCAAGACAGAGTAATTGCTTGGATATGTGGAGATAATGGAGAACAAAAGAGTCATGAGTTCTTGATGGCATTGGTGTTTTCTTTGTGTTATTTGTGCCGCTTAAGTGAATTTATGGTAAAATTAATGTGAGAAAAAGATGACTGAGGAAGAAACAGCAATGACAAGAAATGCATTAAAAGGAAGAGACAGCATTTAAAATGGTATTGATGCTATTTGCTCTATTGAATCAAATGCTTTTTATAGTTAAGAAACTATACACCCAGTGGAGTTTTGCATTCTCTGAGTTAATTGAATGACTGTATAAAGATATAACCTAATATGGAGTGTTAATTGTGAAAGCTTGCCTCTTCCCATCTCATGACTTCATCAAGGAAGCCCTAAATATATATGTAGACTGTTCTCAAAAAAATTGTGTAGACATGGGAAAATAGGGATTTATAATTATTGAATTTCTCTCAATAATATTAACAATGTCTGATTTATTTCAAACATGTTCTAGCTTTTCCTGTTTCAAATATCTTGAAAATCTATCTCTTAACGCCCTCAAAACTGTTTTACCACCTATGTAGACCTCTTTTGCCAATATATGTGGTCCAATCCAGATACTATTGCCATCTTTGTTTTCTTTTGTGTCATTCTTATTTTTTTCTAAAGAACTTTGGTTACCTTGATGTTACAGTGCAAATGTGGTAGCTCTGCTGTCATTGATGGAGAAAAGAGTTGATAATTGTCTACCATTTTTTCCTCCTTGTTGTTTTACTAGTTTTTCCTTAAATGCTCTTGAGATGGTCTATCTTAGTTGAGCTTCTTGCAAACTTTCTGTAAAGCCTTAAAGATTCTCAATGAACCAGGTTTTTTCCCATGCATATATCAAACAATTATACACAATTCTTTGAAAGAAGTTAACATATGTATTTTTGATCAATGACTCATTAGTTAGTAATAATTCATATAAGAGAGACAGATACATACCAAAAGTTGTAACTGTATTGGAAGATGTCCTTTGAACTCTATAGTTTACCTTGAAGAGGGAATTCTGATAGAGGATGAGGTGTCTCACATGCTTCTATTTGTAGATGACATTGTCCTGGTTGAATCAAGCTGTCTCCTAAATGAGATATACAAATACTTGAAAGAATTTGGCTTAACTATCTCCACAGGAAAATCCAAGTAGATGAAAAATAAATATTATTTTGACTCTGCTGTGCCGCTGGATGGAGAACTAGAGTTGGTCTGTCAGCATATCCATACCCATGTCTACATATAATCTATACCCATATTATCTACAGCTGTCTCTTCCCTCAGACTTAAGTAGGGAAATAGCCCATGACCCTAAACTCAAGAAACTTGGGAATGGCAATGCTTCCAGCCTGTTGCTTGAAGCCATCATCCTTAGAAGTAACCCGAAATGTGGC
>JAQQSZ010003530.1:0-14418 GCA_028646595.1 Phalanger gymnotis
GCCCTGCTTCCCTCTACCACTTTGTGGGTTCTGCAGCTCTAAAATTGGTTCAGAGCCATCGTTTTATAGGTTTTTGGAGGAACTTGGTGGGGAGCTCACGCCAGTCACTGCTTCCCGGCCGCCATCTTGGCTCCGCCCCCCTCTCGGATATAGTCTTTTTAATACATATATCAAACAATACAGATGTCCACAATTGTAATGATGATTTTATTAAACAATCCATTGAACTCTGACATAGAGAAAAACATAAAACAGGGAGATCAAATGTCGTTGAAGATGACCTCTAAAGGTTCTGAGCAAAAAAAAGAATTGATTATTGGTTTAATAAATGTTATTATTGACAAATGATGTCATAATAATTGCACCTGGTTCCACAAATCTCCAGAACCTCCTGAGAGAAATTCATAATAATGCAAAAGCTATTAGTCTAACTATTAATTGTAGAAAAGCAAGTAGATGAAAAAAAAACACACTTTGGCCTAAATATACTATGCAGCTTGATGGGTAACCCAAAACTATTCCATGGATGTATGAATCTTGGACAAGTGTAATATATAGAAGGATGACGAATTATGCCTGGAACTGAGCAGTAGACAGGAATAATACTGGGTTGAATCTTTCAATGATTTTTAAACTGTTTCCTGCAACAAAAGACAGTATTTTCCTGATGAAGCTATATGGCTGCTAATCTTATAATGAAAAGATCTCAGAAAAGTTAAAATGGCAAACCATCTAAAGAGCAACAGAAAGATAAATGGTAGGCATTTAAGTACGGTCAGACTATGCTATATGTACATGAAGACATGAGGATATAGTGGTAGGCTAGCCGTGTAACATTCATGTTAAACAACAGATTGATAATTTGAATTTGAGCGCCATATTGGTATCACCAACATGCTTTAAAAAGAGAACAATAAAAAATGATTTCTAGCAAATGGGTTAGAACCTTCATGGACCAATTCTGGGACAATCTGCTCCAGACATGTAGCACTAAAAGACTTAGCAGTATTGGGGGTCTTCTTATGGAGTAGAGAGAAATACCAGCCTATTAAGAAAAAAAAAATCCATCCAAGCAATGCACAACTGTCATGAATTGTGATGTAATTACATGAAAATCAAAAGGCAATTAATATAATACTTATTTGAAACACAAAAGCTTGATTATTAATATCACAGAAAGTGACAAGTTTCTCTAGATTTAGAGAGGAAAATTAACTTTGTTCTTGGTGAATCGAAAAATAGTTAAGCAAGGTCACCCCAGTTAGATCCTCAAGCACTTTAACTAAGAAATACCTATGTTATAGATGGTAGAGACAAATAATTCCTAAATATTTTCTATCATTTTGGTTATTTTAATTTCCTTTTGCTTTCCTGAATAGACTAAAGGTGTCACATCCAGCATCCAGCATATTGCTTAGCACATCAGTATAGGAATACGCTTGTGATTTCTTTGGTATAGAGAATTTCCAGATGAGAAAACTGTTTCTAATTCAGGTTGGCATCTTTGCTGCAGTTTATTTTCTTAGAGTTGCCTAGAGCAGTAGTGTCAAACTCAAATGAAACTAGGGCTGCTAATGAGTACATAAGCATCTTGTGGGTCACACATTGATGTAGTTTTAAGATATAACATTACCTACATTTTCTTATTATTTTATTTATCCTGTTAAACATTTCCCAATTATATTTTAATCTGGTACCTGCTGGAGTTGGGAGTGTTATGGGCTGCATGTGGCCTTTGAAAGATAAAGTGCTGTGTTGGTAAGCAAATTGGGCACCTTAGCACTTAGTTCAACAAGTACCCTTGAAGAGTTTGGCTTTTGTTTTTGTTGAGTAATTCAGTGTATTTCATTGAGTCTTACTAAGTGCTAAGCCCCAGGCCCAAACCCCTATTAGGTGTAAAACCTATGTGGGTGTGGACTGACAACTAAGGTGGGGCCCAAGGTGGGGCTAACTCCGGGGAGGGCCTAGTTTACATGTCTGGGACAACAGAGGCTTTTAGACCACTGGGTGTAAGTCGCCTCTTTGTGACGATTTTAGGTCACGTGGGTGAGTCACAAGTGTGACTCACCCCTAACACTGACAAAGATATAAAAGCCAGGGGCTGGCCTCCTCTTCCTTGGAGCTCTTTGTCGCATGACTCTGGGCCAGCCCTTGCTCTGAGCTCCCAGGCTGAACCTAGATGTTGGTAACTATGAATCTGTATTGGGTCTGCCTGTTGATGTTTGTGATTTGTTTGTAATTTGCTCTGAAGTTCAAGGTGCTGGCTTTTTCCCCTGAACCAAGTGAATGATATTTGTATGCTGAATTAAAGTAAGCTTGCCAACCCCTTAACCTTGCTTTCCTTATTAAGGCAGATCAAAAGAACCTATGCTTTGGCGGGTGCTGGCAGCTTTCTGGGTGCTGGTTGTTGGTGGATCTTGCACCCCCACAGAAGCTGCTAGCCAGATTGTGGAAACAAGTGCCCAAGGTCACACAGCCACAATGTGTTAGAGACAAGCATTAAACTCAAGTCGTCCTGTCTCTAAGGCCAGCTATCTATCCATTATACCATAGCAGACATTGTTACTTCTTCACAAATTCTTTTTCAGGTGTTTTTCAGTCATGTCCAACTATCTATGGCTCCATTTAGGGCTTTCTTGGCAAAGATACTGGAGGGGTTTGCTATTTCCTTCTCCAGCTCATTTTTGCAGATGAAGAAGTGAGGCAAACAAGGTTAAGTGACTTGCCCAGGTTCACATAGGAGTAAGTGTCTGAGGCCAGATTTGAACTTAGGAGGATGAGTCTTCCTGATTACAAGCCCAGTGGTCTATCTACTGCTTCACCTAGTTGCCCTTCATAAGTCCTTACTGAAGTTAATTGGTTGACCTATCTAATTTCAAGGTTTGACTGACTCCCATTATCGGATTTTGTCAGAATACTATCAAGAAGATACCTTGTGTGCAACCCATATGGGCTAAACAATGTTCTAGGCCTCTATTCGATTTAAGTCAGTTTTCTTTTTCTTTAAAAGGTATTGAAATAGTCCTTGAGATTTAAAATTATGAGGGGACTATGGCCAAAACTAATCATGTTTCCTGCTTTTCTTAGTATAAAAATCATCCAAGAGTCAAGCTGTTCAAACTCCTCCTTAGACTTTTGGTAGCAGCCCTGCAAGCCTGGCCATCATCGTTATAGGGGAGCCAAAATCAGCTGAATCACCAATCATCCAATATCCTCCATGAATATCTTTTCTTTGTTCTGAATCACTTTCCCTTGCTATGGTGAAGTAAACTTTCTTTTTTTAACTTTCAGAAGGACTAGGAATTTCTCAGCTTCCAAAGTCTGAGTGATAGGACCAACCTGGGTAGTTCTGGCCCAATATATATGACATATATTTTCTTCTACATCAGGGTTGTCCAAAATGCGCCTGGCGGTGCAATTTGTGCAGCCTGCATACAAGCATAGAAATTTACATAAATGCTTTAGTAAATGAAGCCGAGCTACTGCAGAGCTCTCACTAAAAAGGCAAATCAAAATATATTGTCAATAAAAACGTAAGGTTGGTCAGCCCTGTTCTATATAATTAATGTGACCTAGCCTAAATCATCTGCTCATTTTCAATCATTTGGCAATCATATTTTAAGGGCCTACTATATGCCAATCATTTTGGTAGGCTTTAGACAAAATCAAAGCAGACAGTTTTCAAGGAACTTAAATTCTATTTTTTTCCCTGAAATAAGAACAGTATTCTTATTCTTTTCTGTCTTTCTGTGGTTTTGCTTATATAGTTCCCTTTCTCTAAAATCCTCTTTTCTCTTTACCCCCAAAAGATCCTTTGGCCCACTTTTAAAAATCTAACTTCTCCTTCAAGCCCCAGGCCATATAGTATTGCCACTTTCCCAGATTATTCCAGTCCATTGTGATAGCTCCCTTTGAATGTCTGTTGTCTATACCGCTTATTTATCACTCACATGCAGCCCAGTAACACGTTACATATGTCCTGACAGTACATGTTATTATATGATCAGTTCCATGCAAATGGTTGAAACCAAATGCTATTGATATCCAGAAGGAAACAGGGATCATTTTAGGTTGGGTTGATGAAGAAAGGTATCATTAAGGGGTTATTGGTATTTGGGTTGTGAGGATGAGTAAGCTTTATATAGACTAAGAAATGAGGAGAACTGGGAATTCCAAGCAGAAGAATACAAAGACACAAAGGAAGTAACAGTGTATTTGGTAGGGGATGTCTGTCAGTGTCAATTGTCAAGATATCTTCAGGGGCTAACAGGAGAACAGTTTATTTGAAATATAGGGGAGTAGAGAAGGGGCCTATATTTTGGAAAAGCTTAAATTCATTAAAATATTTAAGTACCTACGATAGCTAAGTCACTATGGTTTAAAGAAAAATTAAGATATATATAGGCCCTATTGTCATTCTAATGGAGGAAAGTAAAAAACAATACCAGGATAATGCACTTGAATTTCATTTTATTGGCAGTGGGGAGCCATTGAAGGTTTTTTTTAAGCATAGGAATGGTGAGATCAGTTTGCATCAAGGTGAGGAGGGAGGGAGGAGTGTGTAGTAGTCACTTTGTCATTAGCAGCTACAGATCTTTTCTAATAAAGTTTAACTCACATTGATGGGGAAATGGCAGAGCATTCCTAGGAGACCAATTGCTTCAAAGTAGACTGCTTATTAAATAATTCTAGTACAGATCTACAATTGTTACAGACACCTTCATCCTCACTTCAGTGAACAAGCACATTTTTATTTCAACTGAGCATTAAATTTTCTAAATTAATCCTGACTCTATGGGGGTTGGGTAATGGCTCTTCGAACACGACTGCTATCTGTTCCCTGACTTACATTTATGATTAGTGAGTATCTTCTGTTCTTTTGACCTTGATATCCCAGAGGGATCTTAATGATATGTAATTTCTGTAAGTCCTTATTACCATTTTTATTCCAGTTTCTTTATCCTTTCTTTTTTCTCAAGTCTTGCCAAATATGTCCTCATTACCTTTGAAGCTCACATTTGACTTTGAAATGGGGAGCAGATAATGAATTTTAAGGAGAATTATTTTTCTATAAATTTTGCTAATTTGAGGATTTGGTTTCAGAGTATGCTAGATTAGATGGTTTTATCACAATTTGGAAATTTGGGCAATCACATATGCTGGTTGATATAAATAACCCACACATTAAGAATATAAAACTCCAAATAAAATTATGTATGTGATCTTAGTCTCTCCTTTTGCCTTTCGAAGAGATATAAATGGAATGATGAAAGCTCTCCAAAGCCTAACTTCTGACCATATTTGGAATTCTACTTATTCTTTAAAGGTCAACCCAAATTTGACTTCTTCCTAGAAATCTTCCTGGAGACTCCCTTCCCATCCGTCCCCTAGCCAGTAATGATCTTTCCACCCTTTTGCCTTATATTAATCCCTCAATCATTAAGTAATCCATTACCTCCCCTGTCTCAGGCTATGTATTAAGCATTGATAATACAGAGAAATCTGCCCTTAAATCCTGCCCTTAAAAAAAAGCTTATATTCCAGAGGGGAAAGCACCACATAGACTTGTAACTACAAGCAAAATAAATGCAATTTCTAAAACTAATGTATAACAGTTTTCCTGCTCTTCTCCAACATTTGTTTCTGCCTTCTTCATAAAGCCTTCCCCTGAAGACTCTAGCTGTTGGTGCCTTCTTTCCTTCCTAAAACTAACTTGTATTTGTTGTGTGTTTTGTATCACCCATATCTGGCATGGTAATTTAATATGAGGCACATATTAAATGCTTCTTGGTTGAATGATGTTTTGTAGCATAACTATTTGTATGTTAGTGTGTTATCCCTAATACTGAACTTTTATGTCAATGGGGGTCAGTTATGTCATCTACACTTTGCATCCTCCACCCTCTTACTGAACATACCCTTCCTCACATTGTTGTTGTGGTTCAGTTGTTTCAGTCATGTAGGACTCTGTGACTCCATTTAGGGATTTCTTGGCAAAGATACTGGAGTGGTTTGCCATTTGCTTCTCTAGCTCATTTTACAGATGAGGAAACTGAGGCAAACAGGATTAAGTGACTTGTCTAGAGTCACACGGCTAGTAAATGTCTGAAGCCAGATTTGAACTAAGGAAAATGTCTCTTCCTGACTCCAGGTTCTGCAGTACCTAGGGGCCCTCCCACATAGTATACATATTTAATAAATGTTTGTTGAATTAAATTAACATATTGATGAAATTACGAGAACTCCTACTAATCATAGAGGTGATGTATCTAAAAAACAGACTCACCAGATTTTTGTATTTTTGAAATTGATTTTGAAGAAATGAAGTCCTAGAGAACATTCTGTTCTGACTCCTTTCAGAGATACTACCACTAATCTGCTCTGTAAATAAATGCCTGTTTTTTTTTTGTTTGTTTGTTTTGTTTTATTCGCCCCCCCACCCCCCAGGCTCATAGGTCCATATGTTTAAAGTTAGATGAGGCTTTAGAGGACATGATATCCAATCTCATCATTTCACAAATGAGGAAACTGAGGCTCTTAGAATTTATATAGCTTGCCCAGGGTCAAACACCTAGTAAGTGTCTGAGGCAGGATTCAAACTTATTTCTTGATTGCAAGTCAATTAATCTTTGAAGTCTTCTAACCTGGTGTAGGAAGGAAAATTAGTGTAGGAGCCAAATGATTGGATGTTTGCTATATGTTTGATTCTGATTTTTGATTCTGATTTCTGATTCTGATTCTGATTCTGATTTTGATTTCAATGTGACTTTGAGATGACAGTTGCAAGCTATAATTGTGTGCATACTGGTAAAGCCCTATTGTCTCAGGCCCTTTTTATTTTGATTTGTTAGACCCGATAAATCCCACTGAGCTTTGAAATTGGACTATAACCAATGGATTGTCCTATTTTACAATCTCATATACAAAATTAGTTATTTAGACCCATGTGAAAACTTCTATTATTATGATAAAAGTAAAGTTAAATATATGCTTTTATATAATGTGTCTAATAAGTGTGTAGATTGCCTACTTTAGAGATAAATTAGCAAAAAACAATCAAAAGGATGAATTACAAACTTTCTTTTAAATTCAGACTTATTTACTTGATATTTGACTGAATCTCAAGTAGTATGAAAAGATGGACTGAAATATTGTCTCTGAGTCAGAGGATTTGGTCATGACTTCAACTTTTTTCCACCTTAATATAGTTAACTTTCAATTAAACTGCTAGATTCATAAATATTATTAGAAGCTGGAGGTTTGTACTTAAATTTTGTATTCCTATGAAGGAATCAATGCCCTTGTAAAAATAAAATATGAGAGAGGTTAATTTAATTTGGAAGATAGCAAGAATGAAAAGTAAATACAGGTCTTAGGTAAAAGCGTTAAATCTAAGAGGTCCATAAGTAAGCAGTTCAATTAAAAAAATAGCTGAATTCATAGTACATTTTCATATCCATATAATCTAGCTATATGATTTTATATAGCTTTTGAATCATCTAGGTATTAATATAGTCTACAAATGGCCCTTGGTAAAATAGAGTGAATCTAAGGAAATTATTTTGCTTTAAGTTTTAATGAAGCATCTGTATTTGTTTTCATTTTTGAGTTGACATATTGAGAAGTTCCTCATATGATCTCGGATAATTCTGGCCTAAACCATATATACAACATTTTTTCCCTTTCCCTCTAACTTACAGTCCCTCAGAATTTAAGGACCATTTATGCTAGAAGCTGTGTCATGATGAAAGTGTGAAATTTAATAAAGTGACTTTGATGTAATGATGAAAAAACTATTAATACCTAACATTTATGTATTGTTTAAAGTTTTACAAAGCACTTTAGTTAGTGTTTCTTTTGGTCCTCACAATAACTTTGGAAAAGAGAGACATTGTCTCCGTTTTATAAGTGAGAAAACCGAGACAAACAAAGGTTTGTCTTGTCCAGGATAAAACAGCTGGTAAATATCTGAGAGAGAATTCCAACTCATGTCTTCCTGATTTCAAGAACTCCATCCATTTTGCTATCTGGCTATTAGAAATCACTGCATCTTGTGGCATCTACAAAACCTGAATATTTGAACTTCAGAAGTCATATGGGTATCTACCAGCTCACATATAATAATCGTAAAACTTGTGGGAGAAGCCATACCAATATCATGTTAGATTAGGGTCTGAGAATGGTAATTTTCCCTGCTCTGATAATGCTTGTGACATTTTTAAAGAGTTAATCAAAATTAATTTATTTTATAGCTTTTAATTTTATTGCGTGACTGGAGCAGGAAACTCGAAGATATCCTGAAATGTTGTAAAACTAAGGTTAGAAAACTCTTCTATCAAATAATAATGATAATAGCAATAATAATAGCCAGCATTAATATAGAACCTACTATGTGCCAGGCACTGTGCTAAGTGTTTCATAAATATTATTTCATTTGATCTTCACAACAGCTCTGGGAGGTAGATACTGTCATGATCCCCATTTTACAGTTGAAGAAACTGAGGTATACAAAGGTCTATTGACTTGCTCAAGGTCACAAAGTAGTGTTTGAGGATAGATCTGAATTCAGGTCTTCTAACTCTAGCTTCAGTACTCTGTCTATTGTTCATCTGGCTGCCTCAATCCTTAGTATAACTGACTGATACACTTCAGGGCAATGAATATTGGTTTGACAACTGGGAGATTTGGGTGCTAATGCAGCTTTGTCCTTAGCAGCTGTTTGACCTTGTGGAAGTCTCTTGGATCTTACTTTCCTCACATATGAATTAAAAGAGATTGGGTTTGATGCTATTTTAAGTCTTTTTGACCTCTATCATTTTATGATCTCATAGATCTTCTAAAGAAGCCTGTGCATATAGACCTTGGTATAGCAGAGAGATTCCATGGGGGTCTTATTGTAGCAGTGGTACATGCTCTGTGTTTCTCACAGCATGTAATGCATTAAATAACAGCTGCATCCTATGCTTATATCAGAGGTGTGCTAGAGCCATTCTGTATTGTCTCTTGGGAAACTGATTGCTAACTTTTCTGTGTAAGCATTTAAACCTTGAGAGTTGGTTTGATTTTTTTTTGCATGTTATTGATGGTCTAGACTTAGGAGAGCAATGCAGAAAATCTTATAATACATGTTCAACTTCAAAGCATGCTCTTTGACAATCGTCGATAGTTCGCGAAGACATCATCTCTGCCAATTTCCTATTGTTTAGACCTGTCATTATCTGTTTGAAAAGTATTTTATAATTATGTTTATATAATTCCTGGGTGTGTTTTGGCAGGTAGATTCCCAAGTACTTTATGTTTTCTGCAGTTATTTTAAATGGAATTTCTTTTTTTCTGTCTCTTGCTGCTGAGTTTTGTTGGTAGTATATAGAAATGCTGATGATTTATAGGGCTTTATTTTGTATCCTGCAACTTTGCTGAAGTTTTTAGTTGATTCCCTAGGGTCTTCTAAGTATATCAGCATATCATCTGCAAAGAGTGACATTTTTGTTCCCCATTGGCTATTTTTATTCCTTCGAGTTCTTTTTCATTGTCTTATTGCTATAGGTAGTATTTCTATTACAATACTGAATGATAGTGTTTATAATGAACATCCTTGCTTCACTCCTGCTACTATTAGGAAGGCTTCAGGTTTATCCCCATTACAAATAATGCTTCCTCTTGGCTTTAAATAGATACTACTTATAATTTTAAGAAAAGCTCCATTGATTCCTATGTTTTCTAGTACCTTTAATATGAATGGGTATTGTATTTTGTCAAAGATTTTTTCTGCATCTATTGATATAATCACGTGACTTTTGTTTTGTTGTTATTGCTTTAGTCGATTACACTGACAGTTTTCCTAATATTGAACCAGTATGCATTCTTAGTATAAATCCCATCTCTTCATAGTGGTTCATAGTTCACATCTGTAATGGGAAACAATATCTTAAGACTTGGTACATGTTTTATAAATTTTACCTCTTGTAGAGTTCTAATTTTAGTGTCCTGCTCTTATCTGGTCTATATATAAATCTTCAATTCCTCCCCATTTATAAGCAAATAAAGTAAAAATTAAATATTTATATATATATATATATATATATATATATATATATATAATACCTTTCAAAATCTAACTCCAGTCTACCTTTCCATTTTGTATCTCATATGAATACTTTTCATATACTTTATTTTCTATCCAGACTGGACTACTCTCTGTTCCTATGTCTTTCAATTTATTTTTTGCTAAAATTGCCCCTTGTGGCTGACATCTTTCTGACAATTATCTTATCATTATTTCTTGAGGTCTCTCACCTTCTTTAAGGTCCAAATCCACAAAATTTTCCTTCATTCTCCATCTCACTTTGCCTACTCCTCTCCTTTGTATGGAAGTTCTTTCTTATAACACAGTTATATCTTCACGTCTTGCTTCTTCCTCTAATTCTCAGGTTGTAACATCCTTGAGAATAAGATCTATGGTCTGACTATTTTGATTTATGGAGTGACTTAACATAGTGACTCAAATGTAGTTGGTGCCTAATAAAATGTTTGTTGAATTACATGAATATTGGTAAACTAATAATTTTTAACACATAACTCTTAGTTTATATCTAATATATACATAATACACACACACATATACCTTAAATAAATGTGTATAGAGTACAACATCAATCCAAATATAGCCCTTACATAGCTCTCATGCAATTTTCCTTGTTTTTTAAACCTTTTAATGTAACATTGACTTCATATTTATTGTATGTTTAACAATGTGTTATGTTTGCTATCTATTATATCTCTTTTCCCATGTGTTTTACTTTTTCATATTCTTAATTCACTTTAGATTTAGACAGAATTGCATACTATTTGATTGAGAATACTGAATTTTGTAACTTGGGAATTCTTGAATATGATCAACCAACAGAGACTCGATTCCATATCTCCCAAAACTGTGCCTTTATTTTATAATTATCCTTTGTTTACCTCTCTGTGAACTTGTTTTCTCCAGTATAAGGTCAGATCCTTGAGGATGAAGTGTTTCAGCTTTGCATTAGTATTCCCAGCATTTGGCAAGTGCCTGACACATAGTAGATACTTAACACTTGTTTGCCTGATTCTCTTTTGGAATGTTTGATTTGTACTATGTCAAGAAACCCAGGTTTGGCAATCATTACTATATAACAAAATGAACATGTAGAAGGACCCATATGAGCCTACTTGTAGATGATCTCCTATGGAATTAAGGTAACATTTAAGGCCTGATACTTTCACAAAATTTAATTGTGAACATTTAAGATAGCATCCTAGAATGTTAGATCTAGACCTTAGTAATCAGACAGTTGAAGAGACTGAGGCCCAAAGAAAGGAAGTGGCTTATCCAAGTTCACACTGTAAGAAAGCAGGACTACTCCAGGTCTGCTAAAGATTATTAAAATATTGAAATTGCTTGGTGTGAGTAGACATGATGGTGATGATGATGATGAAAGGCAGAACAAGACTTGTAAGTTATGAACTGTAATAAAAATAAGGAGTTAGACTCTGCTATTTATTCCCTGAAGGGGAATGTGAGTGAGTAAGTGAGAGAGGCAGAGAGAAGAGACAAAAAGACAGAGGGAGAATGAGGGAGGGAGAGACAGAGACGGACAGAAACACACACAGAGAAACACACACACACACACACACATAGAAAGAGAGAGAGAGAGAGAGAGAGAGAGAGAGAGAGAGAGAGAGAGAGAGAGAGAGAGAGAGAGATCTAGACATTCTGGGGAGAAAGAGACAAAGATGGAGCAATAGAACTTCAAGTAGACATGTTATTCCAAAACACAGGTAGCAATGGGCTTATTGAGGAATGGCATTGTCTCACAGTGCTAGGCACACCAGCTGTTCAATGTCGAATGATTTCATTGAATTGAATGTAAAAAGTGGGGGGAATCATGAAATGTTGGTGATCCATGAGAATATTAGTCAGGAGAGACACCGAAGGGGAATAGTTGAAAAAGGAAAGGGGAAGCCAAGGAGTGCAGTAGACTAAATAGTTTTATAGGTCTTGCTTGGAAAGGAGGATTAAGAAAAGTCTAATTGCTTCAAAACTATAGAGGGGAATGGTTACAGAGGACAAAAATGGAAAGAAATGTTTTTTAGTGGAATGACAGCAATGAAAGAGTCTAAAAGTAGGACATGTTAATTTATACATCTTCCCACTCACAATTCATAATAGGAATTTGACTCTCAGCTGAAAAATCCACATAGGTTACTTGTCAAGAGGAAGTTGTTCACAAGTCAACCCCATCTGAACAGAGGCTAGTACTGAGGTATAGAACTTGTTCATACTTCCTTTACTCAGAAAAAAAAAACCATAAAAACAAAATGCTTGGCATGTTCATTCTAAACTCCTTTAGAAACAGTTTTGTTTTGTATCCTGATGCCTGCAGCCATATTATGCAAGCTCTGATCTCACCAAGACTAAGTAGTGTTAGGTTAGTCACTGCATCAGAAAAGATCACTGAGTTTAAGAGTTTGCTGCTGAAAATGGTGATGCAGAAAACACAAATCATCGGCATAGTTCTAAAGTGTTCCTGTTTCTCATTAAAATGTGACAAAAAGTCCATTCAATAGCTCCACCCAAAATTTAAGGTGGGCCATTATATTTTTATTCTTAAACAGTAATCAACAAATGTGTAGCAATATACAATTACTTTTGGAACAGGCAAAGTAGAAAATTAAACAGCAACAATTAAAACAAAAGACCAAGGGAAAATACAATTCGAATTTTACAAAAACAAGGTGAATATTAAAAAGCAAACAAACAAAAAACCCAACAAAATAATTCTTAAGTTTGAGTGATAGAGTGAAAAGAGAACTATTAGTATAATGAGTAGAAAGCTAGCCTCCAGTTCAGAAACACCTAGGTTCAAATCTTTCCTTGACATATTCTGGCTCAGTGACCCTGGTTAAGACTCTTAAATCTCTCATTACCCCAGGAAGCTCAGAACTGCAAATCTTAGAGCAGGTGCTAATGTAGGGTATCTAGGTGACACTATAGTGCATAGAGTGCCAGACCTAGAGGCAGGAAGACTTGAGTTCAAATCCAGACTCAGACACTTATTAGTTGTGTGACCCTGGGCAAGTGATTTAACCCTGTTTGCCTCAGTTACTTCCCCTGTAAAATGAGCTGGAGAAAGGAATTACAAACAGCTCTAGTATCTTTGCCAAGAAAACCTCAAATGGGGTCATGAAGAGTCAGACATGACTAAAAAAATCAACTGAGCACGAATTTGCATGAGTACAGGGTCTTACCTCACCGAGTATTTCCTGTATAAAAGAAATCACAAAGTCATTCTCTTGCCCTCTTCTAAAAGAAGTGAAAATGCATTGAACGTGCAACTTAGAGGACTTAGATTTAAGGTCTGACTTTTCCATTTGTAAACCCTTGCTCAAGTCTAACTTCCCTGAGCTTTTGCTTGTTTATATAATAGTAACAATATGACCTGGGCTGATATGAGGCGTTGTAAACTGCAAAAGAGTGGAGAAACATGAGCTGCTATCTTTACATTCGAAGGGTCAGGAAGGATGGGTGACAGACAAAGGAGGATGAAGAGAAATAGTTATATGTGACTGAAGGCCATGTAATTTCAGTTGAAATAAGTAAGATTTTCCTTTTAATTGAATATTCCGTCTTGCTAAACAGCTGTGTTGAATGAAAGGGCTTTATCTGATTTTTTTTTGGCTAATGAAATAATTTGATATCTTTCTCTACTGTGGGTAAGAGAGAGGTAGGCCTGTTACCAAGGCAAACCGTAGCTAGTATCATTCCTTCCCCACTTCTTACCTCTCCACCCACGCTGTTAGCATTGTATTACAAAAACTGTTGTCTGGAGAAGGAGAAATATCTCCCTAAAGTATACAGTTTGAGAGAGAGTGTTCCTCCCCACCCCCACTCTCACCCCTCTTTTCAGAAGGCTATAGTACCTCCGGCATAATAACTGCATGCTATTTATTTTTTTTTTATTTAATATATTTAGTTTTCAGCATTGATTTTCACAGGAGCTTGAATTACAAATTTTCTCCCCATTTCTACCCTCCCCCCTACTCCAAGATGGTGTATATTCTGGTTGCCCTGTTCCCCAGTCAGCCCTCCCTTCTGTCACCCCACTTCCCTCCCATCCACTTTTCCCTTGCTTTCTTGTAGGGCAAGATAAATTTCTATGCCCCATTGCCTGTGTATCTTATTTTCTAGTTGCCTGCAAAAACTTTTTTGTTTTTCTTTTTGAACATCTATTTTTTAAAACTTTGAGTTCCAAGTTCTCTCCCCTCTTCCCTTCCCACCTACCCTCCCTGAGAAGTCAAACAATTCAACATGGGCCACATGCGTATCATTATGTATAACCCTTCCACAATACTCATGTTGTGAAAGACTATATTTTGCTTCTTCCTAAC
>JAQQSZ010003531.1:0-14417 GCA_028646595.1 Phalanger gymnotis
TTCCATGGCCTGAGACCAGTTCATGTTTTTCTTGGTGGCTTTTGATGTAGGCTCTTTGATTTTGTTGACTTCTTCTGACTGTATGTTTTGGTCTTCTTTGTCACCAAAGAAAGATTCCAATGTCTGAGTCTGAATCTGAGTCCATTTTCGCTGCCTGGCCATGTTCCCAGCTAACTACTTGACTCTTGAGTTTTTTGTCAGGATATGACTGCTTGTAAAGTATAGAGTACTTGGTCCCAAGCTTGAGGGGTTGCATTGTTGTTTTCGGAGCTATTTCTACACAGCAAGCTCTGCCACACCAGTGCTTCTCCTCCCGCAAGAACCGCCAACCCAGACCGTGACTCAGATCTGAGCAGGTTCAGCACTCCTGCTCTGATCTGCCACCTAATTCCTCGCACCAGGTGGGCCTGGGGCTGAAAGCAAGTAAAGCTGTATTTCTGTAGCAGCACCACCTCCACTGCCCCTAGGATGGTGGCCAAACCGCAAACTCCTTTCACTCTGTCCCTGCAGTTTTTTCCCACTAACCTTCTCTGTTGTCTTTGGTGTTTGTGGGTGAAGTCTGGTAACTGCCACAGCTCACTGATTTCGGGCAGTAGGGCCTGTTCCACTCGTCTCCCAGTCTGGTTGGTCCAGGAACAGCCCATGCTGCGCTCTGCTCTCCTCCACTCACAGCTCCATGGTATAGACCTTACCCAGAGACCATCCAGGCTGTCCTAGGCTGGAGCCCTGCTTCCTGATGCTATTTTGTGGGTTCTGCAGTTCTAGAATTTGTTCAGAGCTCTTTTTATAGGTGTTTGGAGAGTCCTGGGGGAGAGCTTCAGGGAAGTCCTTGCTTTCCAGCTGCCATCTTGGCTCTGCCCCCTTAACCTGCATTATTAATACTTTCTCCATCACTTTATTAAATTGAGGCAATCAAGCAACCCCCCCCCCAAAAAAAAACCAAGGCCTGATTTGTAGTGTTTGCTGATTTTGAGGTATAAATGCTCATGCTGAAAATTTAACCACCAACTCTTGTGATCCCCTCTGAGAAGAATCTGGCACATTCCTACATGTATAGTGCTATCTTGAGACCTTTTTCCATCATATGGCATGGATTCAAAACCCTTCCCCATCCTAGTTTCCCTTCTCTGAAAACTCTCTATTTCCCAATGTCCTTCCTAAATTGTGGTGTCCAGAACTGAGCACAATACTCCCAGATGTCTATGTGTCATCTGACCAGGGCTGAGAAAGAAGGATTTTCTTATTCCTGAAAGCTCTGACTCTCCTCAGGCAGCCCAAGGGGGAATGAGCTTCTTTGTCCACTGCATTGAACTACTAACTTCTGTTGAGCTCCAAGGCCGCTAAAATCTCTAGCTTTTTTCAAGCATATTATCATGCCTCTCCCTTAGAGACCTATGAAGTTTATTACATTTGTTTACATTTATTTGAAGAAAACCAAATGTAGGACTTAACTCTTTCTTTTACTAAATTTCATCTCTGTAGATTGAGTCAAATTTTCTCTACTATTAATAATGTCTCTGTTACTGATACCACCACCCAGCATCTCAGCTGTCTCTCTCTGCTTTTCTATTTGCATATTTGATAAGGATCTTGTCTATTTCTTTTTAAAGCCCTTCAAATCTAGCTCCTTCTTCCCCTTCCTAGATGATTACAAATTATTGTCCTTCTCCCAACCTAGGCCCCAGCCAAACTGGCCTACCCTCTGTTCCCCATATACTACCTTAGATCTCTCACCTCTGCACATTGGAATGGGCTGGTCTCCATGCCTAGAGTGCTCTCTCTCCTTATGTGCACCTTTTGGAATGCCTACCTCCCTTCAAGGTTCAGTTCAAAGATCACCTTCTCTAATCATCTTCCCAATTCCCCTATTATTCCCATTCTTCGAAAATGTTGTATTCATTTTGTAAATAACCTGTATTAACTTAGCTCTGAATATATTTCATCCTCCAGTAGAATGTGAGCTCTTTGAAGGCAGGGACTATCTAACTTTGGTATTTATATCCCCAATGCCTGGCATAGTATCTGTCCCATAATAGGCTGGTTGCTTGGTTGACAGATTAAGTTGATAAACATCTCAGGGTCCATCACAGACCTCTGAAGCAATGCAATAGAGACCTAATTCCAAAACAATATGGAACCACTAATGATTTATCATCCATTCAGGCAGTTCATGATTTTATTAGTAACTTCATTTTCACTTTTGCGTGACAATCATGCACGTTCTCTGTCCCTGTCTGTCTCTTTGTCTATCTGTCTCTCTCTATTTTCCTCACCTATCACTTTAGTAATCTTGTCAAATAAGAAAATCAGATTCATCTGCCATGACTAGCTGCTGTTGAAGCCCTCCTCGCTCTCTGTGATCACTATTTCCTTATCTAAATGTTCATTAACCATCTTTTAAATAGCATGTTCTAGAATTTTGCCAGAAATCAAAGACTGGACTATAGCTTGAAGTCTCTATTCAATGCCAATGTCTTACCTAGACTTTAAGAAATGTTTTTTGCACACTATTCCCCAACCTCATTGCCTCCAACTCCATCCAAAGAAGAGCAGATTACAATGGCACTTACAATCCATACTATATTATTTAGCAAGTAATTTGGTGCTCTCTTCTGTTTTCATTCCGTCAATTCATATCTTTATCCTGTTTTTTTCAACAAGATTGTTTATTTCTTGAAGTCAGTGGTCATATTTTACATTTCTTCTATTTTTCTTATATCACTAGCACAGTGCTTTACACATGATATGTCTTCTGTGAACATTTGTTGAACGAATGATGAGCCACTATCAGTGATACTTGAAAAATATACAGAGAACAAGAGGAATCCCACAAGTTGTGAGAAGGCAAATTCCCTAATTTGTTTTTCAAAAGGGTCAAAGACATAACAAGAAAGGAATGCTTAAGCACAAAGCCGGAGAATGATACTTGAGATTCTAGCATATCCTACAAAAGGTCATCACATCTCATCAAGGAAATGTGAGGATTAAACAACATTTCTTGGAAAGGGACATTACAGATCAGTGCCATTGAAATTAAAAGAATGGATTCCAGAAGGAAAGAGAATAATCAGTATTTTACTTTTATCTGAGCTGGGAAAAGGAAATGCAAAAAAGAGAAAAAATAGCAGTTAAAGAAAACTTAGAGAATGTGTAACTTATGGATAGGGGGTTGATAATTTGTAGAAGTCTAGCATTAGATTAATGTATACATTCATACACACACACACACACACACACACACACACACACACACACACACACACACCCCACAGATTATTTTGACTTAAAAGAGGATAAGGGAACCCAATAAAAAAGAGTTTAGTCAAAGAACACAAATTCCGTAATTAGAACTCTAAAAGTGAATAGATTAAGTTTTCCAGTTAAAAGAAAAAAAAACAGATTTAACAAAATAGATTAAAAAAGAAAAACTCAACAATGTATTACATACAAGAAAAACAAGTAAAACATAGGAGCCCATCAGAAAATTAAGGTATGGAATGAAATTTATTATGTGAATCAATTTATCAAGCAATTAAACATAGTTATAATCAAGATTTCAGATAGAGCAATGATAAAATCAGTAATGTCAAGAGAGAAAAACAGGGAATTTACATTATGCTTAAAGGCACCATAAACAAAAGAAAATACATTATAGGAATGAAGACTAGATCTGTGAATTCATTGACACAGAAAACTTATGGATGAGGAAACCCTTTGTACCCATGCAGATTGGCAAGTCTTCTGAATCTCATAGTCTCAGAGAATTACTTATGGCACTGAAAGGTTAATGCCCTTGCTCAGGGTTATAGATAGCACGTACCAGAGACTGAACTTGAGCCCCGTCTTTGTTGTTTCAGGGCTGGCTATGTGCCATAACCATGGTGTCAAACTCAAATAGAAACAAGAGCCACTGATCCATGCATAAGGACCCCTGAGGGGTTAGGAGTGACTTTATTTGCCTGATGTTCTATCCTAAATCCATAAATTTTAAAAATGAGGCCTTAAGTGGATGAGATCCTGTATCACAAAGTACAGTAGAATAAATTATAAAGGGCCACGTATTGACTTCATTTTAAAATATATTATCTATGTTTTATTTATTTAGTTAAATATTTCTCAATTGCATTTTAATCTGGTTTGGGCCAAACTAGGGAGTGTTGTGGATCACATGTTTGACATCTCTGTTCTACATCATACTGTCTCTCTTTAATATTGAGTATATATAGACCAAATTGCATAATATCTATGCTGTTTAAAATCATCAGGCAAATTTTTAAAAAAACAGCTTGAATATTTCTCTCTCAGAGCTGGATAAATAAAAATTATAGATAATTAAGAAGGCAAGTAGCTGCTGGGGAAATAATAGATTTTAGTGGTCAGTAGTGATTTCTGAATGAGGATATTAAAAAATATGAATGATAAAAACTGATGCATGGTATAACATAAAGAAATCTCAAACAAATGACAAAAGGCAAAGTCTTTTCATCAATAAGAAAATATGAACAAAGAATACAATCCTAAATGAAGAGTAAGTAGTAAGATCCTGATTAGGGACTAGGTCAAAAACAAATCACATAATTACATTAAAGAGAAAGATAGAAATGATGCCATATACCAAATCTTATGGTATACGTATAAAGTAGTTCTTAGAGAAAAATATTTATATCTGAAATTTTATATAAATAAATCAAGAAAATAGATCAATGAACTGGGAAAGCAATTTAAAAGTCTAGAGAATAATCAAATTAGCAGCCCTACAACTACAAGTTAGTATTATTTGTTTGGAAAAATATTGGAAGTTTTCCCAGTACAACATGGAGTAAGACAAGTGTCCTGCTCTCCCCATTTTATGTGATATAATTATGGAAATGCTAGCTGTGGCAATAATTTGAGACAATGAAATTAGGAGGCCTATTGGCAAAGATGAAAAGAAAATGTTCTAAATCACTAATAAGAGAAATGCAAATTAAAAACCTTTGAGGTTTTACCTCACAACCAGCAAACTGCCTAAGGTGACAAAGGATGGAAAACACCAATTTTGGTAGGGCTGTGGAAAGAAACCATTGGCGGAATTGCGAATTGGTGCAACCAGTCTGGAAAATAATTTGAGAAAAGTCATTAAAATATTAATATCCTTTGATCCTCCTACCAGACATATACTGCATAGACTAAGACAGAGAGAAAAAAAAGTCTCAATATATCTCAAAATATTCAAAGTAGCACTTTTTTTTTCTCATAGCAAAGAGCAGGAAGCAAAGAAGGCACCTGTTGATTGAGTAGTACGTGAACAAACTATGGCATGTGAATGTAATGGAATATTATTGGGCAGGAAAAATGGTAAATATGAGGAACAAAGATATGGGAAGATTTGTATGAAGACATACAGAGTTAAATAAACAGAACGGAAAAATAATATACACAATGGTTATAATAATACAAATGAAAAGAATTCCATAAGGAGTTTGTTCTCTAGTTAGTAGTAATAAGCAAACTTGGTTCCAGAGAAAAAAATAATAAAACTTACCTTCCTCCTGTCGTCAGAGAGTCAAGGGACAGGAAAGGCAGAATGTTGCATATGCACCCTCCTTTCCCACCCCCAGCAACCCTTCGGTTCACATTTACAGATAGCTCAGACTCAAGGTACTTTGCCAGTCATCACTCCTAAATCTTTAGCTCACAAGTCCCAAGGTGAGTCAACACAATTAGCTCAAAGTAAAGAAAATTAATAGCCTTTATCCCTCACATCCAATAGTCATTCATCAGAATAATACCATCCTTTGACTGAAATACTGCTTTACCACTCATAAAGACACAATAATGCATACAAACCTCTTTTGTCTTTTAAGACCTTAGGACTTGATGTGCTTTTTTTTAAAAAAAGTTGGTCATACAATGAATCTGATGACTCCTAGACATTAAAAAGTACAGAACTACTGGAGGAGTCCACTCCTCTATAAAGTCCATCATGTCATCATATTGCTGGCAAAGTTGTGGACAAAAAGGCACAGTTTGGCCTACCTATATCAGTGTTTATTCCCCACATTTATTAATTTTAGGACCAGAGCAGTTCTAGATGTGAATTTTGTTACTAGTATAACAGTATCTCAGGACCCAACTCAAACACTGATAAATGTATTAAGTCACACCCCCACACACAAACCCTGCAAAGAAGAAACTTAATACTGTTTTTAACCATTGCAAATCCTGCATCAGTAAACAATGAAATCAGGAAAAATCTGCCCACAATCACAACCAGGAGAGATTAGCTATAGGAGGCTATGACAGAAGACATCCTGAAAAAAACACCTTTATCTCTCACATACAAGAGTCATTTATCAGAAAACTGGATATCTTTTGAAATAAAATTTAGATTTTTATCTAAATTTAAATAATTTATCTAAATCTCAATAAATTTATAATTTAATTTATAAATAATTTATCTAAATAAATTTATAATTTAATCTATACATAATTTATCTAAATCTAAATAAATTTATAATTTAATTTATGAATAATTTATCTAAATCTAAATTTATAATTTAATTTGTCTATATTTTATCTACATCTAAATAAAATTTTAGATTTACTGATAAAATGTTTATCTTTTTTAAAAAAGTCATCATTCATACCAGCCAAACTGAGAACCTACAAGGTAATTTGTATCCTAAAGTACACCAAAAAGTAGTACTCTGTGTTAGGTTATATAATAGTTGCTGTAAGCTCTAAGCTGTGTAAAACAACTCACATTATATGATTTTTTGTACTTGTTTTCCGTAAGTTAATATAAACATTCTAAATTCATAAATCTGATTTTTTTTCTTTAAGATGAAGGTTATACATGTACAAAGACTAAGGAAGCTTAGTATAAAAGTTCAATGCACTATAATTGTTTTAATGTGCTACAATGGAAAAAGAGGTGGATTAGAGGCTAGAGGCAGGGTGTTCAAATCCTGACTCTATGTGACCCTGGGCACTAGAGCTTTGTAGTTATCAGCGTCTTCATATGCAAAATGAGCAAGTTTGATATCATGAGTGCAAGGTCCCTTCTAGCTATGAGTCTATGATTATTTTTATTTTAAATAATATTTTAAATGTAAGAAGACTACAGTAACTATGACAACTAATTGTGCTAAATCAGGGTTTTTCTGGTGGTATTATTACTGCTAATGGGGGAAGAATGACACAATTTGTCTGCCATCTTGATCCATGGATTGTAAAACAGGGGCCTTGAATAGATGAGATTCTGAGCTTTGGACCATTTTAAATAAGGAACTTATAGTAATTATTGCCAATATGGATATGGAAAATGGTGAGCTCACTATATTTATTGTAATATATCTCTATTAGGGAGGTAAGGAAATTCCAAAATTATATTCTGTTTTAAAATGATTCCTGCCGTAGAACTTCTCTTCACTGACTACAGGCTCAGGATGAGTAGGGAGTTTAGAAGGAAGAGAACGAGTTTCCATGATTTTGTTTCTAGTCCTGCTAAAATGATCATGAGAATAATCTATAATTCTGACATGTTTGCCTGGAAGCTAGACATCCCAGGGCTTCCAAAAGCTACCAGTAGACCCACTCACAAGGATCTTCCTTCTACTTGGATAGTGGTAGGATAGGCTTTTCATTGTGACCCATGTTGATTAGCCATCTTTAAGTGCTTCCACTACCCTGCAGTTCTCATTGAAGGGGTCTTCTCTCTAGGTCTGTCTGAACTTGAAAATGCTTCTCTAAATTAAGCAAGAACCACGAACTAAGATAAAACTGAACAGCTGTGTTCTGTTTGCTTGGATGAAAGCTGAACCCCAAGGCAGAGAATACTGAAGCATCTTTGGAAACCTTGACTTGTTTTTGATTTAAGCTTTTGTATAAGGTAGATCAAAACAGGAGGACTTTGTTGATCCTCTATAATGTGTAGTCCATAGCAGAGTTTAAAAGCCCAAACTTGGAAAAAGTAGAAAAGGTTAAAGAGGGCAGAAGGGAAAACAAGCTCAAAAACCAGCTCTTGGTAGGTGAATGATGAGGCAATGTTTGAATGACAATTTAAAAAAAGAAGCGTTCTGTAAGCTGGAGGACTCCAAAAATTCCGTTCAAAGTAAGGAAAGAGGCATAGAACCTTGAGAAACCAATTGAGCTCTATGATCGTTTAATTCTAATCCTTTTGAAAGAGGCAGATAGAAGCTTTGGTTAGAAGATTGTCAAAAGACTAAGTGTCTACAATCCATGAATTGGCCTTGCAAAGTGCAAAGCTAACAAAGAACAGGTGATTTATTCATTTAGTTTTTGCTCATTCATGCATCCATTTACATATTTAGCCATCTATCTGTCTGTCTATCAGTTTTATCTCTCTATCTCCATCATCTGTCTCTCTGTATCTCTATCTACCGGGGCATATAGGATGTTAAAGTAGGACTAGCACCTCTGATGCGAGTGCTTGCCAAGCCCTTTTCAGGGCTGTTGGTTCAACCTTTGGTATCCAACCAATCTCCCAACTCTCACTCATGGCTCCAAGAAGCTGTAGCATGCATAGTGGCCACATCCCAGTAAGACTGTCTCATCAAAGGGACTAAACCAGGCTGAGGTAACTGACAGATCTCAAACCTGTTGGTGAGTTTGGGGGTGTCTACCCCAAGCACGTGAAGACGTTCCCCTGGTGGAATGGGTGGATGAGAACAAATTGTTCCAATGGCCATGAAGGTGACTGAAGCACATGCTGTGGAGTGCTTAGAGCTTGGTCAGACATCAAAGATATCCAATGCTTCTTGGGCCGTTGCCAGTTATCTTGACTTTATTCTTACTGCTAGACTTTGATGACTTTGGAAGAGAGAGTGAGGCTGATGACTTTGTGCAACTCTACCTCACTTAAACCCAATTCACATGCAAGTCAAGACATCACCCTGTAATGTCAATGGTTGTATTTGAAAATGAAGGACAAACAACATCTCTATCTACCTATTCCTATCTATCATCTGTATCTCTATCATCTACTTCTAGTTATCTATCTCTGTCTACCTCTCTCTCTCTCTCTCCACAGACACACACACACACACACACACACACACACACACTACACAAAACTACAAAGTATATTCTAGACATTTCCTTTTGTGTATAGCCTACTCAATTCATCAGAGTTGGGAGCTTTCTTGTGTGGCTACATCCTCCATGGATATAGATCGAAAGTTCATTAAATCAATCAATCAGCACTTATTAAACACCTACTGGGTGCTGGCAAAGCCAAAAATGAAGTTATCCCTACATTCAAGGAGCTTCCAATCTAGAGAGGGAAATAGCATATGCAATAACAATACAAATAGCATATACAAAAGTACATCAGTAGATACAAAGACCAGACAAGGTAAATACAAAGTAATTTCAGGGAGCCACCAGGAGCTGGGAGAGCAGGAAAGGCATATTAAAAGATATGGAGCTTAAGCTGAGCTTAAAAGAAAGTTAAGGGTTCTAAGTGGCAGAGGGGAGGGGAAGAAGGAAGTGCATTCCAGTCGTGGAGGACAGCCTGTGCAAAAACATTGAGACTGTGACAAAAAGCAAAATATGAGGAATAGTAATGAACCAGTTTGATAGGAATGTAAAGTGTGTGACTGACAGTAGAAAGATACACTGGATCCAGACTCTGAAGGGTTTAAATGACCAATGGGGGTTTGTATTTGAACCTTAAGTCAATCACTGGAACTTTATGAGCAGAGAATTGACATGGTCAGCCCCATGCTTTAGGAATATCTGTTAGTAGGTGTGTGGAGATTGTCTACAGAAGAGAGAGATGTAAGTCAGGAAGGCCATTTGGAGGCCATTCCAATAGCCCAGGTGAGAGCTGGTGAAGGTCTGAGCTAGGGGTTTGGTCATGTGATTGGAGAAAGGCCAGGGGAAAGAAGTGTTGAGGAAGTAAAAGCATCAAGACCAGATTAGATACAGGAGGTGAGAGATATCTTAGATATCTTAGAGTTTGGGAATTTGGGAAAGCAGAAGGATGACGATTTCCTATACATAAATAGGGAAGTCACAAAGAGGAGTGAGTGTTGGGGGGAGGAGAGGTTGATAATAAATTCTATTTCAAACATGTTGAGTTTGAGATGCTTAAGGGCTACCTGGCAGGAAATATCCCGTTAGAAGTTGGTAATATGGTATTGGAGTTCAGAAAAGAGACTAGGGCTGGATATATAGGTCTGGAAGTAATCAGCAAAGGGACGGTGATTGAACTCAGAAGAGCTGATGAGATTTCTGAGCGAGAGAAAAGCATGAAGAAAGAAGAGAAGACCAGGAATAGAGGTCCTTTTAATCTCCAATTTGTACTTGCCTAGGGTGACCCAACTAGTATGTGTCAGAAGGGGGACTTGATCTCTTCTTCAGGTCTTCCTGACTCCAAGGCTAGCTCTCTAGGCACTATACAACTTTGCTCTTAAGTATTCAGAGGGTAGGATGTGAGAACATATATTTCTGAGCCTTTAGGACAGAGGAACAAAGGAACATAGGAACCCAAAAGAGAATGAAAACCTCTACTGATAGCAGGACCCAAGTCTCACAACACCTACAGGCAAAAAACAAAACAAAACAAACCTTCATGAGTGTCCAAAATACCCCCCACTCCCTTTGATTTAAAATGATTGCCTCTTGTTTGGATCTTGGAAGGAAGAAAAGAACTGTTAGTCCTTAGTGAAAGTAGATTTCTCTGGTGAAGCGACATGATGTGGAGGAAGGGAAGGTGAATTTGGGGAAACAGGTTAGGGCGAGGCTCTGTGAATTCTGCTTCATGTTGAAAAACACCAAGTACTATAAACAATTCTAAGAATTAGCATCAAGTGCTGAGGGTAGTCTGCCAATCAGATCCCAGGACCGGCAGAACATTCCCAGCCCTATCAGACTAAAGTACATGTTGCCCTAAGGGATTAGCATTTCCCAGTGCTGCTCCCTTTCTAGACAGGTCCGGCACCCCCACTTGGCTCATTAACTATCTTTGCAGTAGAGCAGACAAGATTGCAGAGTTAAGGTGAGCTCAGGGTCCTGCTCTTGGAATGCTTTGCCTTCTGCTCATTTGCAGCACCTTGAATTGGCCTCCATCAGAGATCACAGGCTTAGTTTTGGAATACCCTCATTTTACAGATGAGGAAATGGGAGTCCAGCAGAGCAGAAATTCTTACCCAAAGCAGTTGTTCAATTTCTTCAATAGTGTCAGACTCTTCATGACCCCATTTGGGGTTTTCTTGACAAAGATACTGGAGTGTTTGGACATTTCTTTTTCTAGCTCATTTTACAGATGAGGAAATTGAGGTAAACAAAGTTAAATGATTTGTTTAGGGTCAGTCACCTGGCTGATAAGTGTCTGGGGTCAAATTTTAACTCATCTCTTCTCAAGTCTTCTCAACTCCAGACTCAACCTCTAAGCACCGCACCACCTAGATGCCCCAAAGTAACATAGATAGTAAATGAAAGAGCTGGTATTCAACCCAGGTCCAGGTTTGCTAGCTTGAAGTCCAGTATTCTTCCCACTGGACCACCAGGGGGCTGTGGAACAGCATTTTATGCTAAGTAGGGCGTAGGACAGGATCCAGGCCTCAGAAATTATGGGTGCAGCAGTTTGAAACCTGGTGGTTTCATTCATGTAGGAGTCTTGAAACCAAAGGTTAAAGTAATTCTGGGAGTTTCGCCTTTGTTCAAGGAGTAGAACTAGGCACTGCTGGATAAAAACATCTCCCTCCTATGCCCACCAATCTTGTTTCTCTTTTTCATTTCTGTAGGCTCCTTCCCTTTTCTTTGAAAGGACGGGTTATACTTTGTACTGACGTTCTGCATTGGAAACACATTTTTACTCACAGGCTACAATTCAAACAGAACAGTAATACATATATATATATATGTGTGTGTGTGTGTGTGTGTATGTATATATATATATATATACACACATATACACACAATAATTAAGTCATAAGAGAAACAGCATGATGTAGTGCAGAAGTATCAAAGTTAAATAGAAACAGGGCCACTATTTTATACAGAAGGATCCCTATGGGCTGTGTATTGATTTAGAAAACCATATAATATTATCTATATTCTGTTGTATTTTTATTTATTTTGTGAAATATTTTCTAATTATATTTTAATCTGGTTCTAGGTGTACCAGGGAGTATTAAGGGCCACGGGCCTAGGGTTTGATACTTTGATGTAATGGATCAGGGGACAGCCCTCAAGACGATAAGATCTGGGTTCAAGTCCTACCCTTGACACATACATACTAACCATGTGACCACTGGTAGGTCATTTCCCCAGTTAGTGCTCTCAGGCGCAGCTTCAAAACTCTTCAGTTACAAATGAATTATTCATCTGGGTCATTGGAGAGCATTTCTACACTGGAACTTCTTAACACCAATGAAATCACATGTCCAGACTATTCCAAAAAATGCCACCAAACATTGGCTTAATTCAGTTCTTATTTCCATTCTGTGGTGATTCATGTTATACTCATTGTTCCAAACTGCTGGGGATAGTTAAAATTCTTTGAACAAAGAACTGTCTCATAAAATGTGTTAATGAGATTGGTTTTTAGTACACACACACACACACACATCTAATGTAGTTTCTGTATGGATGCTACAGGTTCTCAGCAATTAATGGACGAAACATAACTCTCTCTATCTGTCACTGGAACCTAAACAGATGGCGGGAAGCTAAACTGCGTAATTCTGGCTTAACTTTCATGTCAGGTACAAAAATAATGCTCTAAGGCAGTGATTTAACAGTAAGGGGAAGAGTTTATTTAAAATGGTCCTTCCTTCCTGCAGGCCTATTGGAAATGTGCCTGAACTAAAGAAAGTCCCTGCAGGGAGAAGAGTGAGCGTGTGTGTGCATATCCACACACATCTGGGCTTTCTGGCCCCCTTTTCCTCGCTGTGGCTGTGGGGGAGTGGAGGTTTGTGCTGGCGAAAATTCAAGTGTGCACAAGCATTGCTGGACTTTCATTAATGTAACACTTAGAACTTGGTTCAGTGACGCAGAGATTGTAATAATATGCCTGATTTGTTGTAAAAATCCGTTAATAGAATATTATAGTTGGTAAGTCAAATAAAACATATAAAAGTTAAAGGGTTAGTTTTAAGTATGGCATTTCATCTCCCTGTAGAGGACCTACTGGCCAGCTACTGCTAGCCCACCAGGGCTATCTGAAGGAACTAGGGATGTTTAGGTTGGAAAAGGGAAGGCTTGGCTGGTGGGAGGGGAGTTAAGAGGAGGAGGCATGATAGCGTCTTCAAGTAGTCCTAAATAAAAGGGATTATACTTGTTTTCTTTGACCCCAGAAGGCAAAACTACGGGGAATGGAGAGAAGTTACAAAGATACAAATTTAGGCTTGCTATAAGGAAAACCCTCTTAACAACTATAACATTCAGGAGGTAGAATGGGCTGCCCCAGGATGTTATTTGTTTCCTCTAATTGAAAGTCTTTAAGCAAAGGCTAGGTGACTTATCAGGTATTTTGCAGAAGGAATTTTTGTTGAAGTGTCTGTTGATCTAGATGGCATCTGACTTCTCTTGCAATTCAGAGATTCTGTAATCCTATTATCTTATCAAGGTAGTAAGAAGATGAATTAGGAAGGATGAGATGCAGAGTACTAACAAACTGAAGCAGTGATGTGCCTGTGCTACCCCCAACAAAAAGCCTGGACCCAAAAGACTTCTTGTACCATACTTCGATTACTTCTCCTCCTTCTCCCTCTTCTACCACTGCTATCTGCTGCTACTCCTACTACTACCTACTACTACTACTACTAACTACTACTACTACTATCTACTACTAGTATTGTTGGTACTACTACCAACTACTACCTACTACTACTGCTACTACTACTACTAACTACTACTACTACTACTACTTCTACCACTGCTGACTACTATTACTCCTCCTCCTTCTATTACTACCTACTACCACTACTAACTACTACCTACTACTACTAACTGCTACTACTACTATTATTATTACTACAACTTCTGCCACTACTACTACTGCTACTACTAATACTACTACTATTAGTACTACTACTATTGCTACTGCTACTAGTACCTATTACTAATACTACTACTAACATTAGTACTGCTACTAACTACTTACTACCTACTACCACTAATTACTACTACCTACTACTAATACTACTACTAACTACAACTTACTACTACTAACTACTACTACTATTAACTATTATTACTACTACTTCTGCCACTACTACTACTACTGCTACTACTACTACTATTAGTACTACTACTATTGCTACTACTACTAGTACCTACTACTAATGCTACTACTAGGGTTTAGTACTGCTACTAACTACTAACTACCTACTACTACTAATTACTGCTACCTACTACTAATACTACTACTAACTACTACCTACTACTACTAACTACTACTACTA
>JAQQSZ010003532.1:0-14417 GCA_028646595.1 Phalanger gymnotis
AACAAAACAGTTCAACTTTAGTAAGTCCTTTATGATTTCTCTTTCTTGTTTACCTTTTCAGGCTTCTCTTGATTCTTGTGTTTGAAAGTCAAGTTTTCTATTCAGCTCTGGTCTTTTCACTGAGAAAGCTTGAAAGTCCTCTATTTTATTGAAAATCCAAATTTTGCCTTGAAGCATGATACTCAGTTTTGCTGGGTAGGTGATTCTTGGTTTTAATCCTAGCTCCATTGATCTCCAGAATATCAGATTCCAAGCCCTTCAGTCCCTTAATGTGGAAGCTGCTAGATCCTGTGTTATCCTGATCTTGTTTCCACAGTATTCAAATTGTTTCTTTCTGGCTGCTTGCAGTATTTTCTCCTTGACCTGGGAGCTCTGGAATTTGGTGACAATATTCCTAGGAGTTTTCTTTTAGGGATCTGTTTGAGGGGGAGATCTGTAGATTATTTCAATTTCTATTTTACCCTCTGGCTCTAGAATATCAGGGCAGTTCTTAACAATTTCTTGAAAGATGATGTCTAGGCTCTTTTTTTGATCATGGCTTTCAGGTACTCCAATAATTTTTAAATTATCTCTCCTGGATCTATTTTCCAGGTCAGTGGTTTTTCCAATGAGATATTTCACATTGTCTTCCACTTTCTCATTCCTTTGGGTCTGTTTTATAATATCTTGATTTCTCATAAAGTCACTAGCTTCCACTTGCTCCAATCTAATTTTTAAGCTAGTATTTTCTTCAGTGGTCTTTTGGATCTTCTTTTCCATTTGGGTAATTCTGCCTTTCAAGGCATCCTTCTCCTCATTGGCTTTTTGGAGCTCTTTTGCCATTTGAGTTCGTCTATTTTTTAAAGTGTTGTTTTCTTCAATATTTTTTTCAATTTTTTTTGGGTCTCCTTTAGCAAGTCACTGATTTATTTTTCATGGTTTTCTTGCATCATTCTCATTTCTAGTCCCAGTTTTCCCTCTACTTCTCTAACTTTCTTTTCCAAATCCTTTTTGAGCTCTTCCATGGCCTGAGACCAGTTCATGTTTTCCTTGGAGGCTTTTGGTGTAGGCTCTTTGACTTTGTTGACTTCTTTAGGCTATGTGTTTTGGTCTTCTTTGTCACCAAAGAAAGATTCCAAAGTCTGAGACTGAATTTGAGTACCTTTTTGATGCCTGATCATGTTCCCAGCCAACTTACTTGACCCTTGAGCTTTTTGTCAGGGTGTGATTGCTTGTAGAGCAAAGAGTACTTTATTCCAAGCTTGAGGGGTTGTGCCATTGATTTCAGAGCTATTTTCTATACAGCTAGCTCTGTCACACCGGCACTCCTCCTTCCTCAAGAACCATCAACCTGGACCTGATGCAAATCTTAAGTAGGCTCTGCACTCTTGCTCTGATCTACCACTTAATTCCTCCTACCAGGTGGGCCTGCGGCTGGAAGAAACTGCAGCTGTAGTTCTTTAGCTACACCTCCCCTGCTGCCCCTGGGGCAGTGGCCAAACTGTGAACTCTCTCCTCCAAAGCTTTTCCCACTAACCTTCTCTGTTGCCTTTGGTGTTTGTGGGTTGAAAGGTCTGGTAACTGCCACAGCTCACTGATTCAAGGTGCTAGGCCGTTCCACCCGGCTCCCTATCTGGTTGGTCCTGTTGCTGCCCTGGCTGAGCTCCCTTCCCCTCCACTGTGTGCACGATAGACCTCATCCAGTGACCATCCAGGCTGTCCTGAGCTGGATCCCTGTTTCCCTCTGCTACTTTGTGGGTTCTGCAGTTCTGGAATTTGTTCAGAGACATTTTTATAGGTTTTTGGAGGGACCTGTCGGGGAGCTCACACAAGTCCCTGCTTTCCAGCCACCATCTTGGCTCTGCCTCCTGTCATCATTTCTTATAGCACGATAGCATTCCATTGTATTCATATACCACAACTTGTTCACCCATTCTGCCAATTGATAGGCATCCCCTCAATTTCCAGTTAGTGTCTACTACAAGAAGAGGTGCTATAAATATTTTTGTACATGTAGGTATTTTCTCCATTTTTATGATCTCTTTGGGATATGGCCCTAGGAGTGATATTGCTGGGTCAAAATGTATGCACAATTTTATAGTCCTTTGGGTGTAGTTCCAAATTGGTCTCCAGAATGGTTGGGTCAACTTGCAGCTCCACCAACAATGAATTAGTGTTCCAACTTTCCCACATCTTCTCCAACATTTATCATTTTCCTGTTTTGTCATGTTAGCCAATCTGATAGTATGATGTGGTATCTCAGAGTTGTTTTGATTTGCATCTCTCTAATCAATAGTGATTGAAAATATTTTTTCATATGACTATAGATAGATTTAATTTCTTTTGAAAATTGTCTGTTCATATCCTTTGACCATTTATCAATTAGGGAATAACTTGTATTCTCATGAATGTTACTCAGTTCTCTCTACATTTTAGAAATGAGGCTTTTATCAGACACTATTTGTAAATATTCCTTCCCAGTTTTGTGACTTCATCCTAATTTTGGTTGCATTGGCTTTGTTTGTACAAAACCATGGCAAATTGCCATGTATTAATGTAATCAAAATTATCCTTTTTGCATTTTATAATGTTCTCTGTCTCTTATTTGCTCATAGATTTCTCCATTCTCCATAAATCTGACAGGTAAACTATTCCTTGTTCCCTTAGTTTGTTTACAGTATCAACCTTTATACCTAGACCATGTACCCATTTGGACTTTATTCTGGTATATGGTGTCAGACGTTGTTCTATGCCTAATTTCTGCAATACTTGTTTCCAGTTTTCCCGGCAGTTTTTGTCAAACAGTGAGTTCTTGTACCAGAAGCTGGGGATTTGGGGTTTATCAAACAGTAGATTGCTATAGCCACTGACTACCGTGTCTTGTGTATCTAACCTATTCCACTGATCCACCCCTTTATTTCATTCCCTTGATTTTCAAATCTTTGCCAACACCAAAAGAGGTGTTAAAAATATTTTTGTATAAATAATTTGTTTTCCCTCTTCTTTGATCTATTTAGGATAAAATCCTAGTAGTTGTACTGCTGTGTCAAAGTGTATGCCAGTTTTATACCTTTTGGTGGTGGTGGGGGAGTGTAGTTCCAAATTGTTCTTCACAATAGTTGAACTAGTTTACAACTCTACCAAAGAAAAACAAAGAGTCCCATTCCTTCCAGCATTTGTCTTTTTTTTTTTCCTTTTTTGTCATCATAACCAATCAGATATGAGTGCGGTGTTGTTTCAGGGTTGTTTTAATTTGCATTTCCCTAATCAGTAATGATGTATTTTTTATGCGACTATTGATAGCTTTGATTTCTTATTTTGAAAACTTCCTGTGAGTATTCTTTAACCATTTATCAGTGGATCAATGGTTCTTATTTTTATATATTATATATTTTCATATAATATATTGCATATATTTATGTATTGCATATACTTATATTTTATATGTTCTATGTTTATAAGTTGTATATAAGTATATATGATAGATTATATGAAATATACATTATATGTTTTGTATATTCATATATGTGGATGAGTTCTTTATATTTTTGAGAACTGAGGCTTTTATCAGATAAACTTGCTTTAAACATTTTCCCCCAATTTATTCTTTTCCTTCTCATTTTGGCTCCATTAGTTTTGTTTGTGCAAAAGCTTCTTAAATGTGTGTAATCAAAATTTTCCTTTTTTACTTGGTATGGTCTTGTCTATCTCTTTTTTGGTCATACATTCTTTCCTTGTGCATAGATCTGACAGGTATATGTTTCAGTACTTACCTAATTTTTTTATCATATCACTCTTTATGTGTGAAATCATTTATCCATTTTGACATAAGAATCATTTTCAAAGTGAAACATTATTGACATTCACATATGCAAGTAACAAATGTTTACTCCTTCAGACTCCTGCTGCAAACAATGAATGCTGAGGATGTCAAAGCCACCACTGGTTCATGACATGTATTCTCTATTGAACTAAAAGGGGAAATTATAACTCTGGGAACTTCCAGTACTTTTTTATTGCCATGTATTTATTTAATTGTTTATTGTCATGCTCCATTAACACATCAACAGCCTTAAGTCATTACTCACTCTTCCTTACAGTTGTGTTGTGGTTTTAGGACCCAAAAGTTTGTGTTACAGATGAAATCATATTTGAAGTCCGGCATAAACACAAAAGGACAGACGGAGTTATCTACATTTTCAAAAACAACTTTAACCTTTTTATGGTAATACAAATATTTAACTGCATTAGTTCATCAGAATTGGAGTAACAAATGTATAAAGTGGGATTCTTAAATGATACTATTTCCTCATGAAATATTTCACAGCATTTGCTTATTTAGAGCTGGAAGGGACATGAAATTTCATCTAGGTCAATTCTAATTTATAGATGAGAAAACTGAAGCTGAGAGGTTAAGTGACTTCTGTCAGATCATATAGGTAATGAGTAACATCATTGGTATTCAAACTTTTCTACTTTGACTCCAAATCTGTGACTGTTTCTTCTTATTCTATCTTTTCTTTTCATTCCAATAAGCTTTACTTTAGCCAGATGCTTAATGAGGGTGAAGACCTATTTTTCAGCTTGTTGATATGGGGAGAAAATAGATCAAGTAATTATAGACTAAAAAAACCCAGACCTTTGAGATCATATGATCTAATCATTTCATTTTATAGATGAGGAATCAGAGACCCATTGAGTATTCATCTTTTTTCTAAGATACTTGTCATAGAGCTACTAATTGATAATAAGGCCTGATATCTCTATTGGATCCTCTGATTTCACATCCAATGCTCTTTGAATCATACTTCCTAGGAAGAGAAGAGGTTCTCAGAGTGTTTGCTTGGGATTAATGAGGAGGCAGAGATATGGCCTCCTAGAACCATGAACAGAGATAGGGGAAAAAGAGCATTTGACAAATTACATTAACCTGTGTGGAAGAAAAAAATAATTCTTCCATATGTTTGAATCAAAAAAACATCTACCCAGATATTCCATAACAAAGAATGGCATATGACATTGTAAATTAACAATTAACATTAAGAAGTGGAATTGCTTCAACATTCAACCTTCAAGAATATTTTCTCTGGCAATATTTATACTGCGAAGGGCAGAGAAAAAAAGTAAGTCCTAGTAGGGAGTAAAATCCCAAGATACATATGGAGATAATAATAGAACTGACCGCACTTGGATGAAGAATGAAAATGGAGTCTTGAAAATTTTAGGTCAGTGAACTTGACTTTTATTCTTGACAAAAATCTAGAGTATATGGTTTAAAGGATTAAAATAAGGTTTTTTTTGTTTTAACATATTTTAATGAATATCTTATCTTTCTTTAATCATTATAATTATATCAAATATTCCTCCCACTTTCCCTCCCAGAGTGACATCTTATATAACAAATAGCATTTTTGAGAGGGAAAAACAATCAGTGTAACTGATTACATGTCCAAAAACTTGTGCAATGTATAACACTTATAGATAACCCACTTCCATAAAATTGTAGTTCGAGTACCACTTAATATTTAAAATTTTGTTATATTGACTTTTGATTTTTTGACATGTTAATGTTCCTTCCCCTTATATTGTTCTAGTTAACTACATATGTTTTTTCTTGGCTTTGCTTACTCCGCTCCACATTAGTTCATAGATTTTCCCATGTTTCTCTATTTTTATGATATACATATTTCATGCACCATACATTCTATTATATCTATATGCTTTAGTTTATTTAGATATCCCTTGATTGATAGGCATCTATTTTGATTTCAGTTCTTAGGTATCACACAAAGTGTTCCTGTAAATATTTTAGTATATATGAGAATGGAGTTTTCTTCTCACCAATGATTTCCTTGGAGTACAAGTTTAGTAATATCATCTCTGATTCAAATATGGATCAAAAATGGATATTTTAATAATTGCATTTAAATAATTCCAAATTGCTTTCAAAAATGTCTATGTTGTTTCATAGCTCTATTAACATCGAATTAGTGTGACTAATAGTCCATAAAAATTTACAGAGTATAAGATGAAATATCAGAGTTGTTTTGATCTGCATTTCTCTTATTATTTATGGTTTATTTGGAGCTCATAAATACTTTGTATTCTTTTCAGAAATGTTTAAATCATTCGACCACTTCTCTATTGGAGAATGAATATGATAGATAGATAGGTAGATAGATAGATTTTTTTTACATATGTGTATATCCATGTTTATATAGTCAGAGAAATTTGATATAAATTTTCCTTTTTGATGACTTCCATTCTTATCCTGATTGTATTAATGTTGTCAATACCGAAGTTTTTCAGATTCAAATAATCAGTTATTTATGTTATTTTTTTTTATAATTGCTCTATCTTCTTTGGTTGAGAATATATCTATTCATAGCTGTGAGAGGTATATGTTTTGTTTTTCTTTTGTATTTTAAGATCTTAAATGTTAAATTTACTTATTAATTTGGAATATATTGTCAAATATGTTTAAGGTGTTTGTCTAAGCCTAATTTCTGCCATATTGATTTCACTTTTTCAAAACAATATTATCACATAAGGAGCTTTTCCTTAAGAAATTTGTTTTCCACTCTATGAAGCACTGGATTACTGAGTTCTGTTGTTTCTGATTCTCCCTTGTCCAATCTCTCGTGATGATCTATTTTAAAAAATTAATATCAGATGATTTTTATGATTGTTACAGTCCCTCAATGATATTTACTATTTTCCCTTTTTATATGTGTTTGCGATATCTATTTGCCCTAGTACCTGGCCAATTTTTGTAAAAGTTTCATGTGCTGCTAAGAAATACGTACATACTTTTTCAATCCCATTTAGAAGATGACAAATTGTATAAATTTATTTTCTCTAGAAATTGGTTCATTTTCATCTTTTCCTTTTTGCGTAGCTTTCTGTTAGACTTATCTAAAACAGAGAAGGATATTGAAGTTTTGTGTCATTATTGGGTCACTGTCTATATCTTATTGTAGCTCAAAAATACTTTATAAATTTTGATGCTGAAACATTTGGAGCTTTTTTACTGGTATTGGTTTGTTTTCAGTGGTTCATTTCAGAATACTATGGCTTCATTATATATCCTTTTTATTTTTTCACTGTTTATTTTGCTTAGCATGTTTGCAACTCCTGGTTTATTGAATTCAGTTGATATATAGTAATTTTTTTTAACTCCTCAATTTTGTTTTATGTAAGTCTTTTTAAAAACCAGGGGTTTTTGTAAGAAACTGTAGATTTTATTTTCTCTGTCTTTAAAAAAAGTTTCTTCTATGATTGTAGGATCCTGTTTTCTTATTTAATATGTCACTATTTTTCATTTTACTGGATTGTTTAATCCATTCACAATTATAATTGTGTTAGTTATTTTTATATTTTCTTCTGTCTATTTTTTTCAAGTTATTATTTTCCCTTTTTTTGCTATAAATACAGTAATAAATTCTTTTAGCATCTTTACCTTATCTTTGTTTTTTATTTACCTCATTCTCATTGTTCTCTTCCACTCACCCATTCATAAAACCTATCTCACATGACTGATTAAATAAATCATTTTTATGGCTACGTTTCTATCTTCTCAATGTGTAGGCATTTTAACCAACCTTGAGGCTTGAGCTCTATCATTGAGATACTGGAAATTGATAGGTAAGCTTTTATATTATTTTGCCCAGGACCAGGTCTTTTCCAATTCAATTATGAACCATGCCATGCTGTCCCTATCACTTCCTTTTTTAGTTCTTGTTTGTGGGCTGATTTCTCCTAGTAGAATGTTAATTTTACTTGTATTTATACTTAGCACTTAGCAGAGTGACTGGCACATATATTAATAAATGCTGGATCTATCTATATATCTATCTATATCTCTATTAATCTTTCTGTATACAACCTCTTTTGCTATGCAATCATGATCTGTCCTTATTGTTTATGTGAAAAAGAGCCAAAAATACCACTTTTGCTAAAAATATATTTTTAAAGCCTTAATGAGTATTCTATCATTCAACAATTTCATAAACCAGTGAGGGAAATGCTATTTTAGATCTGATTATAAGTAATTAAAAGGAACTGCTTCTTGGAAGGAAATGACGCCACTGAAAAGGAAGCCACTACTCCATCTTAAAAAATAAAAATGAAAAAGAATAAGAAAGCCCAGTATAGTCTTAAATGCCTAATGATTTAGGGAGGAACATATTGAACATATTTCAACATATTTAGAGTGAGGAGAAGCAGTACAATCTCATAGCAAAGTTACTTAGATGTCAATCGAGGAAGGACAGAAAACTCTGAAAAATGGCATTTTGAAGATACAAAAAGAAATTTTCAGAGAACAATGATTCGGATTTTTTAAAATGACTAATAATTACCATAAAAGTGAGAGTCTATAACACAGCATTTAATATTTTTTTTTAAATTGTAAAGTCATCTATGATTAGTATGTATATTGCTAAAGCCCAGAAGGATGAGGATGTTGAGAAAAACGAAAAATTACAAAAGGTGCTCTTTTTTAAACTCTATTGAGGAATATAGAAGAAGAAAGAAGGGATAAGTATCAGCTATATGCAGTGGAGAAGGATGACGATGATGGACAATGATAAGGAAACCACAGTTCAAGTCTGATTTTGCATCTCTTTTCCTCTTCTGGCAATACAATGATTTTTGGACTAGAAAGAAAATAATAAAATGATCAATAGTGAGTTAATTCCCAAAAGAAGTGGGGACATAAAAATAAGTGATATACCTAATTTTCTCATTTGGAAAATGCCCAGACCAATCCTGTGAAACAGGTGGTATTATTATTCCTTATTAATAGCACAGGAAACCAAAGCTGAGGAATTTACCCAATATCACATGGCTAGTAAATATATGAAGTGGGATTAGACCATAGGTCTTTTATGTAGTATATATATATATATATATGTATGTATGTACGTATAATATATAAGTATATATGTTATATAAGGCCAAATAGTAATGCCTAATCCCTTTCTCTACCAAGTTGCCTCAGTAGAAAGCGATAAAGGACTCAGCTCATTTCAATGAATTCACTTCCCCAGTCTTTGAAACATCTACTATATCTTATATCTCCCCATGCATATGGTCTACAATCCAATGACACCGTCTTCCTTACTATCCCTCAAACTACACACCCCATCTTCTGACTGTAGGCATTTTTCCTGACTGTTGCTTATGCATAAATTCCTCTTTTCTGCCTCTTGGTATCTTTGGCTTCTTCAACACCTAGTTAAAATCTCACTTTCTACAGGAAACTTTTCTCAGTTCCTATTAATACTACTGCCTTCCATCTGTTGATTATTTCCTATGTATCCTATATATAGCTTTCATGTACATGATTGTTTAGATTGTGTTTCTTTCCATTAAATTGTGAGATCTTTGTCATCAGAATCCATTTTTTTCTCTTTCTTTATATCCCCAGTGTTTATCACAGTGCCTGGCACATTTAGATGCTAACTAAATTTTTATTGACTGATTGTGGAAAATATGAATGGCCCAGGATTTGAAAAAGGGTAAAATACTTTCAAAAATGGAAGAAAATGACTTTTTAAAACAATAAATCTGTGAGCTTAACACTAACTTGGTATATTACTTGAGGGTACAAAAATTTTGGCATTTTTAAATTTTGATTGGGGCAACAAACATCATTAAGTGTTTCTACTTAACCTTAATCAAAACAAGGCATTTGACCTTGACTAGATAAAATGGGCTTGAGCTTGTTGTCCCACCTATTTCAGATGAGTAGTGGATTTATTTGCAAACACACATGTTGCATTTGTGGTTGTTTTAAATTCAAGATTTTCATTGCTCCAAGGAAAATGTAAAAACAAAACAAAAGAAAATTTTAATTGTTAAAGTGTACCCTTCAATGACTCTTAAAGATGTTTCAACAACTGTCGGTTTGGTAAAGCCAAGTTTTTAAGAATCATTCAAGCCCACAAAACAAAATCAAATAATTACCCCCAGAAACATTTGGAAGTCAGGAAAGTTGTTATTTATTACTTTACAGCATGGTGTAGGCTTCCCAAACCGGTATAAGATCAGACAAAAGGCAAGAACAACTATTATAGAAGAAAAAAAATGCTTCTACTAGGGAAGAAAGTGGGAGTATTAAAGTTTTGGAAAGTATAGTTTTTAGTTCCAAAACTAACTCTTTAATTAAAGGTGTATCAAACCTTTTTTCAAACATTCATGTTAGTTTACAAGTTATGAACATTGTCATTCTTCTGTAAAACACCCACCCAAAAATGAAAAAAAAAGTTTATAAATTATTATCATTAGCATTGTTAGTTTTGTTGTTGTTGTTACTTTTCTTCTAATAGTCCTTGAATTCTTCTCCCCAGAGAAGGAAGGATAAAAATCAGTAAACAACTTTAGACACCGAGAAGTAGAATATTTGCTAAATTACAAAAGTTCCCAAATGAAATGATAATTAAAACACCTTTGTAGTATGTCATATATGATGAAAGGTTAATAATTTGACTGGGAGATATACATATAAATATGTTGCAGTGGACTGCAAACTAGTTTAATTAATGCCCCACTGAAAATCTGTAGACTACGACAAAATTTAAACTTAGAAAAATAAATGGTTCAGCAAGGCATGTTTAATATTCAATATCATACGTATGGTTTAATGAAGAATTAAATGTCAATCAATATATCAAAACATTTACCCCACTGTTAAATGAAAGGAAACATGTGATTGCAGCACAAGGATACATAGAATTTTACACTTTTTAGATATAATATTTTAAGTTTAATGCATGGCAATAAACTTAATTATTTTTCTTTGAACAGTTAATTTGCCAGAAGGGTTTATTAAAAACATATTATGCCACTATCTTTACTTGTAACTGGAAAAAATAAAATGCTATTAAGTACAAAAATAAACACAGATTATGCCAAAGTATTTTCATCTTTTTGCAAAAGTTTTCTTAAATAGTAATAATTTAAAAAATCACAGTCATATATTTGATTATTTTCAAAGGCCTTTCCTTGCTACAACTCTGTGAGTGCTACATCACAGGAATTATATAGGTATTGTTGATCTATTTTCTAAAAAAAGTGATTGACAAAGCTTTCAATGCCACTGTTATGGAGAATATAAGATGGAATATGGGTTAGATGAAATAGTTGTAATTAATTGGATTCAGAAATCTTTGAATAACTAGTTCTAAGAGTATTCATGAAATGCCCAGTCTTCACTTGGGATAGAATTTCTAGTGAAATGCTAAAGAATCTATGCTTGGTGCTGAGATGTTTAATATGTTTTTCTTTTATTAATGCATGAAATAATGGTATAGAAAGGACACTTCTCTCTGTGCTTTAATAGACAACAAGCTAAATATATAGGACAACAGAATAAATAGAAATAAAATGAAGAAAGGGGGAAAAGTTAAAAAATCTTAATGGATTTTTGAAAAGATTAATACTAAGTACAGTGGATATGATTGTCCTCCTATACCCAGCAGACTTATTGTTTGTCGTTATATCTTGATCAGGACCACAGCATCAGGAATGTGATGACATGACCTGGAATTGGATTAGATTTAAGTGAGGGAAGGCTGTTCAAAGTCACCAGCCTCACTCTCTCTTACAGCACCATTGGGGTCTAGTGGCAATATACAGATCAGGATGACTGGAGATTGGCCCCACAAGCAGTGAAAGCCTTTGGCTTTTTAAGCTAAGGTCTTTCCCAGGTCTCAGTTTGACTGAGGCAACATCTATTAAGTGATTAAGGATAGGTAAGAAATGAGGCAAAGAATGGCCTGTTTTACATAGTATAGAAAAAAATCAATCTGGGAGGGAGAGACCCTCAGTTTCTGGTCAAAACAGAAGCAATTGCTGGTTACACTCACTCTGAGCTATCAGAGCCCAAATAATGACCAAGTAAGGCTTGGGCTGGGAGCTATTGTTAGCCAATCAATGAGAGCCAGAGTGATTTTGGCTTAATGTATGGTCCTCAAAAAAAAAAGAAATCCAGTCCATATACCCCAAGATATCTTGTGAGGTTTCAGCGATCAAAATTTAATATTCCTTTGGGCAGAGCACCTGCAGGTAAGTGTATGATTTCCTATGTGGACAATGGGAGAGGAGGGAGGAAAGGGAGGAGGGAAGGTAGGAGGGAATAGAGAAGGAATAAAGGAAGTAAGGAAGCAAATAAGGTAGGAAGAAAGGAAGGAAAGAAAGAAAAAGAAAGAAAGAAAGAAAGGAAGGAAGGAAGAGAGAAAGAAAGAGAGAAAGAGAAAGATTAAGAGAGAGAGGGAGGGATGAGCTATGTTGCCTAATTGGTACCCAGTGGGGCATCTACTACTACTCACAGCCAATTATTTGTGCTTTGTTCTCCAAGAGGACCATGGCATCAGAATGGTGATGTCATAACTTACAAGTAGATTGAATTTAAGTGAGGGAAGGCTGTACAAAATCATCAGCCTTACTCTGTCCTCTGGAGCCATCTTGGTCTAGGGGCAAGATATAGCTCAGGATGACTGGAGATGGCCTTGGAAACAGTGGCGATCATTTTTTTTTTTTTTGCTAAGACACAGCAGACCACTGACAAATGTGGGGCCAGATTGCAAGGTCTCAAAAGGTTTTCATTCTTGAAATCACATGATAATTATAATTCAATATGGAATCAGGAGATGAATGGCATGTTACCAGCTGCCTATCGTAGTGCCTAGTACATCACCATTTAATAAATGTGTCTTGATTGATTGATTGATTTACCTCTGAGCTTAGATACTGTGCAGTTGTATAAGTTTGGGCATAAATTCATGCATTGTCAATTGCATGGAAAACTAATCCCAATGGTGAGAAAAATGCCTACACTACTTATGGCACAAAATTGTTATGGGAGAGGTAATCATAGACAGGAACAAGTAATTTAGACATAGGTCCCTTCTGTTTAGTAATAAGGCATCAGAAAGTATTACAGTGGGGGATTTCCTTATTATTTTACATTTTATCATTGGTTTGTGAAAGGCAGAGAAATTATAAGCAGTTACTTAAGCTACTTTGAAGGTACCTCAAATGTACCTTAAAAAGAGTCCGTGATGAGCCCATCCATATAAATATATACATATATATATATTCACATAGAAATTTACATACATGTATGCATGTGTATATATGCATACATGTTTGTATATATATATAATATACATATGTATTATATATATATATATATATATATATATATATACACTCATATAGGTCTATATACCTAAGTATATTTACATCTAACTGTTTGTGACCCCATTTGGGGGTCTTCCTTGCAAAGACACTAGAGTGGTTTGCCATTTCCTTCTCCAGATCATTTGGCAGATGAAGAACTGAGGTAAACAGAGTTAAGTGACTTGTTCAGGGTCACACAGCTAGTAAGTGTCTGGGGCCAGATTTGAACTCAGGAAGACGAAGCTCTGATTCCAAGTCCAATGCTCTATTCACTGTACCACCTAGCTTCCTACATAATGTGAATATGTACATATTGCTGTTGTGTATATATATATATATATATACATATATTTTAGAATTTGTATATATTTTCATTGATAAATGTATACACTTTGTTTCTCCATAGAATATAAACCCTTAAAGGATAGATTCTCTTTACTTATCGTTGTACAGCCTTCATGCTTCAGTGGCTTTTAGTGAAGGCATACAGTAAGTAAATGCTTAATAAATCCTTGTAAAATTGAATTGAACTGAATGAACTAGTGAAGGCAAAGATAACGTTGGAGTACAGCATGTCAACTTCTACTTAAAAAAAAAACATTAAAATGCCCCCCCCCAAACAAATCAAAACAATTGTAGCACTATCAACATTAGAAAGAAGTAATGAGCCTCCCACACAGAGCTTTAGTGTTTCTTTTTTGGAGCTGTCTCTGCATTTATTTTTAATTAGAAAGGGGTCCTGTGTGCAAACTCCCAAATGGGAGGACATTTACCCTCGCCTGTCTTTCCAAATTGTATTCCTGGTCAATTAAGCAGACATCAAAATTTCTCTCCATTTTAGCTGCTTGAACGATGGCTATTATTCACAGAGACACTGACAAATTTAAGAGCTTCTAAACTTTAAGCAATTTATCAGAATGTAGTGTCTTTGCTATATGTGAAGTTGCCTGGTTTTTTTTTAATACTGATCCAGTCTTTCTCAGATTCCTCATTTCATTCATGTTTTTTTTTTTGTCTGTTCAAAACATCAATGGGGTCATTTACATATCAAACAATATAAAACAGAAACTGGGAAAGCTAAGTTGAAACAAGAAGCTTGCTGTGTTTTTATTCATTTTGCATCACATACAGTAACTGGAAAGTCTATTGAAACTAAAGCTCTGCAGGAGTCTTTATTAGTTTAGAAGAAAATGTAAACAATATTTTAATTCTTTTGAGGATGATTATCAAGATATTGATGATTATGATGGTGA